>JAKUCM010001918.1:0-10952 GCA_023374145.1 Lepidium sativum
ACTTCCTTCTGCTCCAGGGGTGTTTCCTGGAGGATCAATATGGTATAACATCGATTATATGTGCTGGAGAATCTCATGTCAAATTGATGCTGGAATGTTCCCACAGATAATTTGGCAGATTTGGAAAGCCAAAAAACATTTTTTGCTTTTCGAACCTAGATTTCGACCCAAGAGAAGTCCTGAATCAGGCCATAACTGAATACTAGAAAATGGTATGGGGTCCAAATAGATCATAAGGTTCCAAGAAACCAAAGTTGGTATATTCATGACTTTACTAAGTCAGTGGCGATATTCCCTACCCACAGTTGATCTCAGTTTCAGAGGACATAAGTGTTTTGTGGACACCTCCTGGAAGGACACCGATGACATAAGTGGTTAAGTTTGCTTTCCAGATTCAGTGGAGGGTGTATTTTCGTGAGCAAGGCGTGGCAATCAATGTCTAAGCGTCCTACATGCAGAGGTGGAAGCAGTTATCTGGGCATCTTTCAGCGTCCAGAGGAGTAGCCGATGTTCTTACCTTATCAGGAGAAGCTTATGAGGCTAAGTTTGCTATTTTTAGTATGCTCTTTATCTATTATTCTTAGGTCTCTGAATAATAAAGCAGATGTTCTTGCTCATTGTGCTCGAGTGTCTGGTTTATGATTTTGTGATTATATGTGTCTCGTTTCCGGTTTTTTTGATCTAATATATTTTGCCGTGCCAAAAAAAATGACGAAATCTCTTTGGTCAACTACTTAAATATATATATTTTTTTCAATTCCAAAAAATTGCATGATATTGTTTGGAATTTTGCATAAATTCGAGAAATTGTTGATAGAAAAGAAAATGACAATAGAATATTCATACGTTTGAATATTCTAGCATAATAAACCATTTCCTGGTTAAAAAATAAGAAGCCGTAAAAATATCAAAATTAAAATTTTCTTTACTTTGATTTTTGGTATAGCCTCTTAGTTTGAACATTTAAGCACACAAACAATTTTATCTTGAATTGTGCTTAAAATATTTATATTTTCCAATAATTAAAATCTGTCCCAAGAGTTTGTGATCCATGAACCAATATAAAGGAGTTGAGGGTATATGATGAGCCACTATATATAACAAGAATAGACACCAAGAAACTCGTAAAATTAAGAAAAAATATGAATATTTTTTTTAAAGATTGACTCATAAAGAAAGAAAAACACAATTACTTAAACTCAGAGACGAAGTCTCCAGCCATAAATTGAAAATGTATGTAATTACGGCATCTGACTCAACGAGATCCGAGATGTTTCATCACACAAATATTCACAGAAATTAGATAATTTCATTCCTCTAGTAGAATAAAAGTTATCCAGATTATAGCTAGAAATCTTGATTGCCAATGGAAGATTTAGAAATCAAAAAGTTGCAGAGGAAAGAGCAAACATACCTGCAAATATACTACGCTTGAATATTTCATATGTAAATTTGCTTTGGAGAAGACTTTTGTATTTGATGCATGAAACATATTGTGTGGAGAGTCTCGGGAATCAGTGAGGATTCGTGATTTCGTGTCTGCATTTAGCTCAAGCAGATTTCTTCTCTATTCTAGATTTGTTCAGTGTCTCAGGTTATGTTTCCTCATTGAAGTGTACATTGATTTCTGTCTCTCGTCTGCTTTCAGAAAGTAAGTGTTTTGCTCTCTTCACTGACACTGAGTGTGTTTTGCAGGACCGTACGACAATGAAGATGATTGGTAAAGGAAGATAACAAGATGGAGTCTATCATTTCTGTCACAATGCTGGTCAAATACATGCGGTCACAAGTGATTGCGAATTTTCTCTTTGACATCACTGATTGGAACATCAATCATCTTCTGTTCATTCTCATATAACTCTTACGTCTAAATTTCTTTCTAGTTTTCTGTCTAATCCCTGGTGATGTTTGTTTTAAAGCTAAGTAAACTAGAACAATGTTTTATGACAGTATTATCAAAACAATTGATGAGTTTTTTCTTATTCATTATGATGTATGAAGCCCTTATAGAACTCCATCTTCATGTGGAGTTGTGTTTTTTTTACCATCGTAGATGATTTCTCTCATGTGGTGTGGACTTATCTTTTAAAGTCTAAGTCATAAGTTAAAAGAGTCTTGCAAGAATTCTTCTTATATACCGCAAAGCATTTTGGTAAAGACACTAAAACCGTGAGAACAGATAATGGCACAAATTTCATGTGCTTGGCTCAGTTCTTTAAAGAGAATGAAGTAATTCATCAGACATCATGTGTTTTCACTCCCCCAACAAAATGGGAGAGTTGAGCGTAAACACCGTCACATTCTTAACATCGCTAGAGCTCTACTGTTTCAGTCTTGCGGTTACACACTTGATTAACTTGAATCCTTCTTCTATTCACAAGGGTAAGAGTCCATATGAAGTGTTGTAGAACAAAGCTCCAGATTACAATGACCTGCGAGTTTTGGTGCAACTTGCTATGTTCATCATCAACAACGACCAAAAGACAAATTTGCTGAAAGAAGCAGACTGTGTGTGTTTGTGGGATATCCTTTTGGTCAAAAATGATGGAAATTTTTTGATGTGAAAATAAATGAGTTTTTTTGTTACGAGAGACATTGTTTTTAGTGAAAATGCGTTTCCTTATTCTCATGAAAATCTGTCTCTTACTTCTAGTCTTGTTCCGCAGGATCACTTAGATGTAGATTGGTTACCTTATAATGCTGCAGAAGTCAGGGGGAGCAATATATGTCAAAATACTGCTTCAACTTTAGTACATTCTCAACCAAATATAATGCTCCTTGCTGAGTATCTACCTTTGTCCTATGATGAAAACCTTCCATTTGTTTGTAATAAACTAATTCCGCTGCAAGTAATGATTGTTTCCAATGAGCATCCTTCTGGTACAGATGCAATGTAATCTTCATCACAACATGTTCGAAGAACATCATGCATTCCTCAGCCTTCTGTTCGTCTCAAAGATTATGTCTAGTATCATGTCAAACATGATTTTCTTCCTTCTTCATTCTCAACTCCATCAGATAATCCTAGTACATCTCTTTACACTCTTACTAGTGTTCTATCTGACAAAAAAATTTCTATCAAACACAAGGCTTTCCTGAGAAAACTCATTGACACACATAAACCAAAGCATTTTGGAGAAGCAGTTTGAATAAAGGTTTGGAATGATTCAGTGGCAAAGGAAGTGGTTGCTATTGAATATCAACATACATGGGACATTGTGGATCTTCCTCCTCGTCGAACTGCCTTGGGATCACATTGGGTGTTCAAAACAAAATACGATTTTGATGGAACGATTGAACGTTACAAAGCCCGCCTTGTCGTACTTGGCAACAACCAAATAGAAGGAGAATATTATTTAAAAACCTTTGCTCTAGTTATGAAAATGTCCACATTCAGATCTTTGTTGCACCTTGTTGCTCGTGGCTGGGACGTCTTTCAAATGGATGTAAGCAACACGTTTTTACATGGAGATCTCGAAGAGGAAGTCTACATGAAGCTCCCTCCTGGTTTTCGTCACTCTCACCCTAATAAAGTTTGTCGTTTGCGGAAGTCGTTATATGGTTTGAAGCAGGCTCCTCGGTGTTGGTTCAAAAAGTTATATGATGCCTTGCTCAATTTTGGTTTCACTCGGTTTTATGATGACTATTCGTTCTTCTCATACACAAAGAATGGTCAAGATCTCGGTGTTTTTGTTTATGTCGATGATATGGTAATTTGTGGGAGTGACAATTACTTTGTACATTGGCTCAACGATTATCTCCACTAGTGTTTCTCAATGAAGGAATTAGGAAAGTTGAAATATTTTCTAGGAATTGAGGTCAACAGAAGAAAATAAGGTATATTCTTGTCTCAACGGAATTACACGTTATACATTATTTCGACAGTGGTTTCTTGGGTTCAAGACCAGTTGCAACATCTTTAGAGAAAAATCACAAGCTAGCTGAAGATGATTGACCACTTATTTATGATCCTACTCAATATCGTTGTCTAGTAGGCCGTCTTATCTATCTTACAAATAATAGACCTGAATGCAACTACTCTATGCAGTCTCCTGAGATAAGCGTATTGGAAGCAGCCTTACGAGTCGTACGCTACCTCAAGAGTGCTCTAGGAACGGGGATTTTGCTCAAGTCTGACTATTTGGTGTGATTCCGACTGATCTTCATGTCCTCTTACTAGGCGTTCTTTAAGCGGGTGGCTGAATACAAAGTTATGGTTGTGACAACAAAGCCGATATTCATATAGTTTCAAATCATACTAAATCTGATTGTCACTCAGTTAGAGATGCAGTTCGTTATAAGCTCATTACTCTTCAACATATCCGAACAACTGAGCAAATTGCATATGTCATGATTAAAGTTCTTGGAAAGGATCAGTTTCACTTTCTCTTACATGAAAAAGAGTATTGTGTGGAGAGGCTCACGAATTAGTAAGGATTCGTGATTTCGTATCTGTATTTAGCTCAAACAGAGTTCTTCTCTATTCTAGATTTGTTTTGTGTCTCAAATTATGTTGGTTCAATATATTGAACCGGCTAACTGATTTTCAATTGAGAATAGATGATGTGTCAGTTAGTATCAAAGGTTAACCGACCGATTGATGTTGTATAAGACCTTAACTTCTCTAATGAGGATGCAGTTTAAGGAAATCAACAATTATCAAAACGGGTGGGCACGCAATCCAACGTGTAAAATAATTGAAAATAAATCTGGTCTATGATTATCCATCCATTTCTGATGATTGATTTAGAATGAGAATGCCTGAATTGCCTTGTTCACAAGAAATGTAATTGATTTCAATATATAATTTTTATATTTACTTTTGTATAAGTAATCTAAAAATGCCCATTTTGCTTTTTTTTTGTCCACATATATTTATTCTGATGGTGACTGGTGACCAATAATTATTCGGTATTGTGCACCAAATCAGGAAATGTTTTACAATATCGAAGTAGGCCATAGATTTTATGGGCTCATACAGCCATTTATTATGAGGAAAAAATATAAAAAAAATTTAATTTAAAAACTTCTATAAATTAAACATAAAAATTTGCAAATGGCTTTTAACCTAATGGCATATGGTAAGTTCATTTAAGATAGTTCATTTGCACAACCAGTGATTAAGATCCCTCACCTACATTATATAGGAATTTGGCTACTGGGCCGGCCAGTTGTGGCCCAATATAATTTGCCGTTGACAAAACAAAAAAAGTTAAACATAAATTTTTAACAGGTAAATTTAATTATAATTGTTTTTGACAATATTATTATAAATTCAATGCTAAATATATCATTACATAGTTAATACTATTAACACCATATCCAAACAAGAAAATATTATAAAAAATATAAATCTTTAAAAATATGTCAAATTAGTTCCAAACTTTTAAAATGTCAATTTAATCATAATTTTTTCATTGACCACACTACTATAAACCGTCATTCACGATCATTTCTAAGCTAATCATTCCCCTTAATTTCAATATTGGAATTATAACAAAATTCAATAGAAATTACGTTATAATGTTTAAAAATGATCTATTAGGTAACTTTTGTGTGAATAATTATATTGTGATCGTGAGAATAATTGATATGAAATTATCCACACAAAAATTATTCTCAGGATCATAATAAAAGTTATCTTATTTTATTCTCAGGATCAAAATAACAAAAATATTTTTTTGTAAGAATAAACAAAAACACACAAAAAAAAAATTTAGAAGCCCTAAAATATGTTGTTTTACTTTATAATTATTGTTGTATATCGACAAAAAATAAAAACATAAAATTGAATATTAATTTGAACATGGTAATGTAAATATTATTTATTTAACATTATGATGGTATAATTTCTTCCTCATCCATTTTTATAGATCTATATTTATTTTTAATAGATTTAATTATTTTCATCAAATGTTTATATCAAATTATTTTCAGGATCAGAATTTGAAATTATTTATACAAAATTTACCTAATTGATTTATTATTAAGATCAATGACATCAATCTATTCTAAATTTTTTTAAACTAAAATTTAGTGCGATTTTGATATTAGGATCAAATGGTATATTTAGCTAAAAATTGTTAATGATGAATCTATAACAGTGTGATCAACGAAAAAAAATTATGTTTAAATCAATATTTTGAAAGTTTAGATTTAATCAGCCACATTTTTGTAAGTTTAGATATTTTATAACATTTCTACCGTGTAGACATAACGGTGTTAACTTGACACACTTAATGACGGACTATAATACTATATGGGCCCTTACAGTCATCTTTGTTCATCTCTCTTTTATCTGCGATCTTAGCCCACATATTTAAGGGCTAAATCCATTTTCGATATTTTATTTACTTATTTATTTAATGCTTTTATACTGTTTAATTTGATTTGATTTTAAGAACGATTGTTGATTCGTTTAGATTCACAATTAAGAACCTTTAAATTATCTTTATTGAAGATAAATTTTGATTTGCTTGAAAGCTTTTTTACATAACAAATTTTGAAAAGAAAGTAAAAACATTATCTAGTAAAATAGTTCAAGAGCTTTAGAAGATTCGGACATCTTAGGAATAAAACATGAAGCAGAACCAGTTGCTAATAAGAACCTCTTCTTCTTCTTCATTGCAGACTTCAACAAAATCTCTTCTTCCTCAGAATCTTCAATTTCTTCTTCTCTCTTTAAGAACTCTTTGAACCACATTGCAGACATTTTTGGAAATCGTTTAAGCCCATTGTTGTAATCGACATAGAATAGACCATATCGAACTCCATAACCAGCGTTCCATTCACAGTTATCTAGTAATGACCATGCAAAATATCCTTCAACTTCAACACCATCCTCTCTGAAACAACAAAACAATCATCATCAGTAAAAGTAATGAATTAGGGTTTCATTAAAATACAATTTCTTGTTTGTCAAGTAACTTACTGGATGGCTTGTTGGACGCTTTGGAGATGTTTCTTGTGATATTCTGTTCTTTGAAGATCCATCAAGTTAGAAAGTTTTGGTTTTTTCTCGTAATCGATATCGCAATGTCCTGAACCATTAATAAAAACAAATTAAAAAACCATATCTAATTATACAGTTAAGATTGAGGTTTTATAAATTTTATTAGTACCGTTTTCAGTAATCATGAATTTAGGGCTATCATATTTGTTCTTAGCGTAACTTAGAAACTTTCTAAGTCCTTGTGGGTATAGAAAGTCCCATTCTGATCCACCTCTTACACCCAATGTTTGCCCTGCTTTGTTTTGTTCTGTTCAAACAAAGAAGAAACTTGTGAGGCAAGAAATCGGTAACAAAAAGCCCTAAGAAGGTATCTTGTGTGACAAATAATTAATAAAAACCCTATTATATGAAATATCACTGACTTTTCCATTCGATGCGTGCGTCTGATCTCCAATTGGGATGGTTAACTTCAGCAATACTTTTAACGTAGAAAGCACTGTAGTAATTCACTCCAACGAAGTCAAAAGATCCTTTTAGCTTCTTCGATTGAGTTTCTGTAAATGAAGGTAATCTTTTTCCAATTGATTTTTTCATAACTTCAGGGTAATCTCCATACACAGTTGGATCCATGTGCCAGCCAAACATAAACTCCATAGCTCGTTCACAAGCTTCTTTATCTTCTGGACAATTCAAATCATAAGGCTCAAACCAAACCGGACAATGAGCGATTCCAATTTTACCATCTTTACACTGTAATTCAAAGAAGAATTTATCACTAAATATATTATCAAAGCCTTAAAATTTCTTTATCAAAGCTATTTTGTTTGCGTACTTTGGGATTGTTTCTGAAGACTTCAACAGCTTCAGCATGAGCCAGAAGTAGATTATGACTAACAGTGTAGACCTCAAGTCCAGATTCTCCAGCCACAGCTGCTTCATTCATGTATTTTGAAGCACGTCCGGGAGCTTTTCTTCCGGTGTCATAACCACCAATACTATAGACCCATGGCTCGTTTAGAGTGACCCATAACTTTACACGGTCTCCAAATTCTTCGAAACATAAAGCTGCGAAATCTTTGAAGTCATCACTGCAATTTGATACATATATTAGATTTAGAGAATTCGATACAATTGATAAGAGCCGAAACTGATTCAAAGATTGTTAAAAATCACTTACACAGCTTGTTCACTTAAGAATCCATTGTATTCATCTTCAAGTGCTTGAGGAGTATCCCAATGAAACAAAGTAGCTAGAGGTGTGATTCCTATTCAGACATAAAAATGAAACATGTTAGAATATGTTTAATCTAGGAGATTAATTAGGTTAGTGTCTTTATTATGTAAGATAGATTAGTTAAATACCATTAGCTAAGAGTTCATCGATGAGATCGTTATAGAATTTGATTCCTTCTTTGTTGACTCCTTTGCTTTTCTTTCCAACTATATATATTTGGAACAAAAACAAAAGATTAGATCTACTGGTATCATTTAACACGTTTAAACATGAAAATTATGAAAAACATACGAGGAAAAATCCGAGGCCAAGAGATAGAGAATCTGAAAGCATCCATGTTAATATCTTTCATTCTCTGAATATCTTCTTTGTAATGGTTATAGAACTCAACAGCTTGATCCGCATTAGAGTAACAATTTCTCTCTGCAATAATTTCATTTTTCTTAATATTAGTTTGATAATTATCATAGTTAAGTAACAAAATCATTATAAAATAAATACAAACCTGGATATTTGCGAACAAATGTGTCCCAAACACTTTCTCCACGAGGAGCTTCGTTTACGGCTCCTTCATATTGATAAGCTGATGAGGCCGTACCAAAGAGGAAACCCACTGGAAAATCAGATCGTCCGAATGAGTTTTTCTTCGAGTACATGCTTTTTCTGATTCTGTAAATAATAATTAACCGAAAAAACACAACACAAAAATTAGATAATGTTTTGTCTAAAAATAATCTTGTAAATCCTTGTCTTTCTATTAAAATTCGATCACTTACCCCGTCATTTAAAAAAATGAAATGTAAGCTTCTTCTTTTACTTTTGGTATTTTGTAGAAACCTTTTAAATCTGCATTATGATAACATAAAAAAAGTTATGAGTCAAATTGATAATTAGAAAGAACAAAAATCATAACATAATTTTGATATAAAAGCGGGAAAATGATATACCAATCCAAAGAACTTTTGTGGTTATTTCTTAATATCGAATGAAGATTTTTTTTTTTTTGGTTTTGTACTATGAAAGAATGAAATGAAAGATTTGTTTTAGTTATTGCGAAAACAAATAAACGAATGAAATTAATATTCTTTCTAATAGTAAAAGAATGTAAAGAGACTCTTTGTTTGGTGTTGTGAGAGAAGTGAAGAGATATGTGAAGGTATTTATAGGCGAAGAGATTTGTGATAAATAGTGATCGAAGGAACGTAGAAAATTCATTACATAAGTTAGTCAAACTAGTTGCATCTGCGTATCCTGACCGTTAATTTCATATTTATTTTATTTTTAATGCAAACAGTCCTTATTTAATTTTGGGTCAAATAATCTGTTTGCAACAAATAAAATAAAGAAAAAATAGAGTAATGGTCGCTTAAGGTTCTTGCGCCGTGAGAGATTGAACCAACCAAAGAGAAGAAGATTGTTCAATGTTGACTTCAAACTAAAAATACAAACAGAGAGACTTAAACATCATTCACTTAATTCGTAGTACGATGCCGGGGAGATTCCTTTGTTATGTTATGGCCAACCTACCTTGTCTTCTTTTTATTTATTGTTTTTAGTTTCCATTTTGACGATACTAATAATACAAAAACTAAAAGATGGTGAAATTCATTTAGTCAAATATTTAAATTTCTCTGACTAGATTTCAATTTTAGGAATTCACATAATTGTCATATAATATTTTTTTAAGTTTTAAGGATCAGTTTAGATTATAAATCGAGTTTGTTGATCCAACCGATAAAAATATATAAAAAATATAAAAATTATTTTGGTAAAATGCAAAAAAATCTCTTTTTGTCGTATTTTCTAGGGAAATTTGATTTCATGTAATTGTTTAGTTATGAGTGATACCATTTAAATCTAGAAGAATTTGAATTATATATTAAATTTGACAAAATAATAAACATCTAATACGGAAAAATATTTTTATTGAAGTGCTTAAACATCTAATTATGCATATTTTCACCAAAATTTTAACTCTAGAAAATTGTATAGCTCCATATAATAATATTTGAGTTTTACAAGATTTGAATGTAGTCGATTTAATTATGTAATCTAATTATTGACAAAAAAATAATTTCAGACTCTGTTATAAACAAAAATTACCAAAATTGATGTAAATCTAACGTGGATAATTAACTAAGTTTTTTGTTTCATTAGGATTTAAATACGTTTTAATTAATTCAATATGTCACTAATTTGGTAAAAATGACAGCGACATATATAGTTATTGGGAGATAGCGAGTTCTAGCTTGATCGGGCATGTGTTAACATGTGATCTTTTTTTTGCTATGGTCAATAACATTAATTTCTTGGTTTTATTATTGAAAATGTTAATGTGAGGATACATGATTTGCTTTAAGAAATTCATCTTTGAATGGAGACTGTAAATTAATTTTATATTTATAACAGTGAGGAGTCATATAGTCAAAGATAGACCCTTAAAGAAGTCCACATCAAGTGAAGAAGATGAGGAAGTGCTTGATGAGGATGATGATTGGTTCCTCATGGATCAATCGGTCAAATCTATCATCTTGGGATCACTAGACAAACCCATATTAGAAGCCTACTACTACTGTGAGACAGCTAAAGACTTATGGGAATCCTTGAAGAAAGTATATGGTAATATTTCAAGTCTTACTCGGGTTTTTGAGGTTAAGAAGGAATTGAGTAGTCTTTATCAAGATGACATGGAATTTACGGAATACTTTGGTAGATTTAGATCTTTGTGGGCTGAGATGGATATGCTTAGACCAATGACATTGGAGC
>JAKUCM010001919.1:0-64433 GCA_023374145.1 Lepidium sativum
AAGCAACTAATACTCAAATTGTTAGCAGTATACGACAAGCTATCCACATGTTTGGATAACAAACATCCATCTTTTTCAAAAATTCTAATACAAGATGCCTTCAAGTCATCATCTTTTGCTGACTTTAATTTCCTTGAACCAAACAAAAACCCAAAGATTGCTTCATAACATTAGAAATGCTCGAATCTTACCTCAAGAGACATTATAGTTTGATCCATTATTCTAATGAAGTAATCAACACTAAAGCTCTCTTCTCAATGTCATGAACTTTATCAACATCCTCACCATATTGCTTTTTTCTTTATCAAACGTTTCATTTTTGAAGAAAATATTGGTGCAATCTCCATCTCAATAAAAAATTGTAGCTTCAGCTTTTGATTTCTCAAAACATGTTTCTCTAGAGTTTTTCAAATAATTAACAAGTCCTTCTAACTGAGAAATAGCTGCTTCAAGATCCATATCCTCTTATTGTAAGCTATTGCTCACTATTTTCACCACATAAAGAAATTCATCCCAAATAAAAATTCAAACCCTCAAATTCCATGTACTTCACTCACTGCAAGAGTCTCAGCTTCACTTTGATATCATGGATTATCATTGTATTCAGCCAAGTAGAATAACATATATTATATCTTCGAAGCTTGAAGTTTTATTGTCTTAGCACTATCAACACGACTTTCCCAACGGGCTTGGGAAAATGTTTTTAGAGTAATACCATTCACCATAACAAGTTCTTCTTTGGTGAACTCTCTGAAACATCCACACATAAAATTAATAACATAATTTGTTCTTTACGACTAACAACAGGAGTCAAATCAAGAGAGACAGAGAAATACTTCGCAGCTCGAATCTTCTCCAAGATAATCAAATTCATCCCATTGCCAAGCAATTCTATTAACTCATTCTGAATCTTATGGTTGAGATAATGGTAATTCAGTTCACCATTATTAATTCGTCGAATGTTTCTTTCATTACCGGATCAAAGCTTCCGATCATTCTAATAAATGCCAAAAAAATCCACTATTTGGATCACTAATCTTCTCATTGTCTCCATGGAATGCTAAGGTTCTCCCGGCTAGAGTCTTTACCACTGCAATTAATTTTAGCATCACATCTTTCTTATGCTTTTTCTCCTTCTTAATTGCCTCTTGCATATGCTTATCCATGGTTTCAATCTTTTGCAACCTTACTTCTAACTCTATCCAATGATTCCTGCAAGAATTATGATTATGAGAACATTTGTGTCCTTTACGCCTTTGTGAAATATTTCTCAAGTCATTATACTCGTTACTTGCTAAGTGAGTATGATTTGCTTCTTGATCGAATATTTTACAGCAAAAACAAAAGACCTTATCTTTAATTTTTGAGTAAACTAAACATCTTCTATCTTGTTTCTCTCTATTACTCATTTTTCTTATATAAGAATAATGAGAGAAATTTCAATCAATATTATCTCTTGGAAAACGATAATCAGGTGGTGGTCTTGTAGGTGGACCTTTCTCAACCAAAAAATATGTCATCTTTTGATCAATTTTCTCCCAATTACTAGGATCATCCATATCCAAATTCTCATAAGAAAAATTTAATAACATATTTTTCATCTTCTTTCACTTTTTCATTCTCAAACTTTTCTCTTTTGTTCTCCTTATCCTGAACATCTTCTTCTATTCTCCCCTCATCTATATCTCTTTCCACACTAACAAGCTCTTCATCTTCTTTTTCAGTCTCATTAGTTATAGAATTTTGACTATTACCTTAGCACGGCATTAGATTGCAATTTTACAAATTCTTCTTGTCTTTTCTCTTTTTTTTTATTATTCTCAGCTCCACTTGATTGGATTCTGCCTCCCAGTGACATTGGATTGCACATTAAATAAATAAATCAATAAAGTCAATGAATCTCACGTCTTCTTAAATCAATTGATCTTTGGCTTGTGATTTTAATCTTTATTAATAATTTAATACTCACTATATTATGCTCAAGACCACTAACTATACTAAGACATTAAGAAAAACCAAGAGAGAAAAATATTGCAGAGAAATATAACCATAAGAAAACCATCTCTATATGTATGTATAAATAAATATGCTATTGCAATTCTACTTACTTAAGTATCACAATGAAAATTCACAAAAAGAAAGCACTAATAGTAACTAATATCGTTAAAGGTTAATCAATAACCGTGTACTTGTTGAGGCGTTACTCTTATTCAAGGCAAGTGACATTCATCATTCCTTTAAAGTTGTTAGTTTAGTCTTGTTTGATAACTAATCAACTAATTTAGTAACTTTAATCATATCTTGATTAACACTTGCAGAACATGGAGGTTTGAAATTTGCAGAGAATTTAAAGTTTTTTACTTAATTAAAAACCTTGACAGAAAAGAAACAGAAACAAACTGATGGATATTTTGAGGGGTTCCAATGGTAGAACCCCACGTAGATTTTTTAATTTTTTTAAAAATATAAAATGTTACAAATGTTAATCTTTGCAAACGCCACAAATGTGTCAAATGTTACAACAAAACATATGTGAATTCATAATCTGCAATGTTACAGATTGACATATTTCAAACTAAAACTTGACTTGTTTGAATTGTCCCTTTAAAGCAGAACCAGCAAGAATGATGAAGCCACAATTAATCATGAAAAGATTGATATATTGCAATCCCCATGTAAGACAATACATCTTTCTACCGTAGATGAAACTTGCAAGATCAGTTTACACCTTGAAGTTCATTTAGGAAGCCGAGAACTTAGAAGAATTATATCCCAGCTCTATCCAGCATCAGCAACATATAATAAGATTGCATGCTTTCCAATGATCCATCCTTCTTTGCCTTTAAATAACTTTCACCAAAGACAGATTTAAAGAAGCATGTGAGCTAATGCAAGTAGTTGAGGTTTATCTAGAGATCATAAGAAGAAACAGTATTACCTCACTCACTTCTCCTCTAACACGATTGAGAGTATCTACACTAGGATTACTGGAGAAGAACTCCATCTGCTAATGTAAAACCCTTGAGAATTCATCATTCATTGCATAAGCAGGCGCATAATGAATCACTCTTCCATAGTTTTTCATGAACCTCATACGAATATCTTCCAAATACGAAACTGGAATATTCCCTAAATATTCAATCACCAACATCAAACATCAGTTTCGCAGAGATGAAGCACATCAACACTAAAAATCACAATATTTCTGAAAGCACAGCAAACCAAAACTCGTAATCAATTAAAAAATCTTCAAATTCATGAAAAAAATTCTAAATTGTAGACAAACATACATACGATTCTCTTTAAAAATTCCAATTATCAACCTCAGAGACACAAATTCACCATACAAATTTATACCAGAAAGCTTCTCAATGGTTATGTTATACACAATAAGCAATCACAAAAAGGCTTAATAAACCAGATGACGAGACGTCAAGAATTTCAAGTAAAGATGTGTACCTTTGACTGCAGTTGTGGTGTCTTGAGCCTCGCAGAAGATTCTTCCACCGCGGGAGGATCAGGATTTGCAATTGGCACCCACAGGAGCCACAAAACTCCGAGAATAAGCGGTTAACAGTGATTGAATCAAGCGATGGCGACTATAAGTTTCAACGCCTCAAAGCTTCAAAATCGATGGCGAAGCTTTGATTGGAGATGGCTATGGAGGTGATGATGAATCGAGTTCAGAATTGCGGTAAAGAGAAGGAATGTCCAATTGACACATATGAGTCTCTTATCGTTTCTAAAATCTCCCATTTTATTTAATTATAATAAATTATACTTAAGAAACCCTCTAAAATACTTCATTGGAGATGGTCTAATAAAAAATGGAATGACCGCTGCAAAGGAGTTGAAACGGACGATGTCCTCGAAGTACTAGCTACTTAACCATTGTACTAGAGAAACTTTTGTACATTTGATGCCCTAAATTTTATTATTATTTTGCTCCCCCAAGCAATTTCTTGATGGACTTGCCTCCAAGGCCGGGCCTGGTGCTATAATAGCTCTTAGATCTTGGCATCCATGCCATCGATCGCTTATTTCATTGTTTATCAATTGAGACTCTGTTTCTCTGAAAAATAAAATAAAGACTTATTTTTCTGTCAACTACTCTACTGGTTTTTAAATTCAGCTCATATTACTGTAGGTAGGAAGTTCAATCCTTGGTGGCTTGAGGATTTGTAAGCTAATAACATCATCGGACCACCAAATAAAGACTAGTGTAAATTAAAGAAATAATGTTGAAAAAATATCAAAAGTATATTTATTTCTTAAAACCTTTTATCATTGCAAATGTAATGAATTTCAGATTATTAATTTTCTAACATATATTACAAATTATCTCACTATTATAGGTAGAAAAATCGAGTCAACATGTAAAGATTGAAAGTGTTTGAATCTAACAGACAAGTTGAGAAACAGATCGTTGAAGATTAATTATACAAATTGAGAAACATGTTGCTGAAGATTTATTAGACAACTTGAAAAACAGATCGTTGAAGATTGATCATACAACTTGAGAACATGATCACAGAAGATTAATCAGCCATTCAATACGAAATTGAAGATGTGGTGAAGCAGCAGGTTAAAAAGGAATCAATAATTCATCATAACAAAGTTGAAGAGATGATGTATCCAAGACAATTTGTTGCCAAGACAAGTTGTTGTTCCAAACTAGATGTTCCAGGCAAGAACTTGTTCAACCAAGAAGTTGTTCTCGACAAGTGGGTGTTTGAAGTTTCTCTCAACAAGAAGTTGTTTGAGCCAAGAAGTTGTTCTCGACAAGTGGTTGTCTAAAGTTGTTTAGGTCAAGAGCTCATCTCGACAAGTGGATGTCTGAAGTTGCTTAAGCCAAGAAGTTGTTCTCGACAAGTGGATGACTAAAGTTGTTCTCGACCAGAAGTTGTTATGAATGTGTAGTTGAGAAGAACGATATTTGAGCTAAACGAAGAGTTGATCAATACAAGAACTTGTTTCAACACAAGAATTTAGTCGAAGACAAGTGACTGTCTAAAGACAAGTGTCCAGATACTCAAATCATGTGGTTGAGAAGGACGAGAAATTTATCAGCATGCAGATTTGCAGATTATTCAATGACGGAGTATTTGGAATATATCAAGATAATGAAAGAAAAAGAATAATTCTTGAATATTGGCCAATGATTCCTTTCCAAAGAGAAGCAAAAGAAATTTTCTTATAAATCAGAGAAACTAAAATCTTTTCAAGGAAAAAAGAAGTGTGGACTCAGGGCCGGCTTAGAGGGCAAGCAGGTGAAGCGGCCGCTTGGGACAGCCACTTTTTTAGGGGCATATATTTTATTTAAAAAAATTAGTTATATATATATATATATATATATATTAATATGGATAAACTTTAGTTTGTAGGTCTCCTTAAGTAAGAATAATATTAGTTGGGATTTTTTAGATAATATAATTGTTAGAGGACTTCTTAATAATTGTTAAATCTTATGTTATAAAACAATTTAATTAAATGTAAGGAAGATAAATAGTCGACGACTCTCTCGTGAAAGATCTCCTCTTGCTCTTGGCCTCTTGCTACAGATTATTCTTTCACCTTCTCCTTCTTCAGAGTTTTTAGTTACAGAATTCAACTCCTTTTTTAGTTCCTTCAACAAATTCATCAATTATCAATTGATCATTATCTTCAAGTTTTCGTAAAAAGGTATGTCAGTATATGTAGTGATTTATTAGTTATTACTTAATTAGAAAGAAGAAGATGAGTGATCAATTGATCATAGATTTGCTATTAGAGGAATATTTTACTTTACTTGGTTGAAAGTAGTGACGACCCAGGAACACGAAGTAATGCTGAATCTCTTGCTCTAAGTGAAACACATGGAATTAGAGGTTTTGAGTTCTTGTTTGGTATGGTTACTTGGTATGACCTTCTTTTTGTTGTCAACACAGTAAGCAAGAGCCTGCATTCAGAAAACATTGATATAGATGCTGCTATTCACCACTTGAAAGGGCTTGTGTCATATTCTCAAAAATATCGGGAGACAAGTTTTGAGGAAGCAAAGGCTAAGGCTAAGAAAATTGCAGCTGATATGGAGATTGAAGCTGAATTTCCTGTGAAAAAAGTGTTTTGTTAAAAGGAAAAAACACTATGATAAAGACAGAGATTGTTGATGAAAATGTGTTACTATCACCGGAGGAGAGCTTCAGGATTGATTACTTCAACACAATCATGGATCAAGCTCTAGTTTCTCTGGAATCCAGGTTTAACAATTCAAAGGTATGAACAAACTTTTGGGTTTTTGTTTGATTTTAAAAGACTATCGGCCACAAGTGAAGACAGTTTGAAGGCATCATATTTAAACTTGGAAGCTTCTTTAAAGAATGGTATGCATTCAGACATTGTTGGTGATGATTTTTTTATGGAATTAAAGATTCTCCGAGAATCTTTACCAATGGAAGTTCAGAAGCCTATTGAAGTGCTTGATTTTTTGAAAAATATGGAGGATTGCTATCAGAACACTGAAGTTGTTTATCGCATATTATTGACTATTCCAGTATCAGTCGCCACTGCTCAAAGAAGTTTTTCAAAGTTGAAGCTGATAAAAAATTATTTGCGGTCTACCATGTCAAAAGAGAGATTGAATGGGTTGGCTTTATTGTCGATTGAGATAGCTATGGTTGAAAAACTTGACTATTCAAGTTTAATGACCGATTTTGCAGGAAAAATGCAAAAAGAGCTGTATTTCAATAATTTTTTAAAAAAACTTTTTTTCTTTCTATAAACAGTTTATGAAGTTGTATTATCTAATTTTAACATATGTTTTTTTATCATTTTTAATTTTTAATAAAAGGACATAATTTTTTTATTCGCTTAGGGTGGTCCAAATCGTTCCTCCAGCACTGTGTGGACTCCAAGTAAATTTTCAAGAAGGAAAGAATATCAAGTTATAGCTGAACTGGATGAAGTCTTGCTGGCCAAGGTGTGATCAAGACGAGGAGTTTTCAACATAAATGACAGGTCATTGTCAAGCATAAATAGAAAGTTGTTTTAACGAGATAATTTTCATTTCTGGGAGACTTGGAAGATTCTATGTTAAGTTTTCATGTCCTATAAAAAGGATATAAGGGTTAATGGCAAGGTTGTCCAAAACTTTAAGCATTGAGTGAGAGTATTGTAACTTTATAGCGAATCAAAATAAAACGTTGTGAAAGGGATTCTTCGGACTTGTGTCTTTCAATTATGTATCATGTGGGTGATTAGGGATCAAATAAAAAGATTTCTTAGGCTACATTGGGATTAGTCGGCTTTGTGTCTTTCAATTATGTATCACGTGGGTGATTAGGGATCAAATGGAAAGATTGCTTAGGCTATATTGGCGGGTTCTTAAGGGAGAGAAAATAAAATCAAAAGCATATAGTTATAAGATTTCTTTTTTTTTAAATCTAATAAAAACGTTTTGGCACGTTGCAAAACAGTACATCAAATTTGTTGCATTCTGTGCCATTTCAAAGATTTGTGCTATTACAATTCGCACTATGACCAAAACGACTTGCACACATCCTACATTGTTGGAAGCTTGCCTGAAAACTTAATAAAATCATGCACTGTGGTTCAACGATAATGTAGCTACTAGCTACATTCACGTGTTATCATCCATCTCAAATTATGAACTTTTCCTAATGGTGCTGAAGTTTTTTATTACAACAAATTTTTTGTATTAATACGTAATATTTATCATAATAAAATATATTTCGTTACAATACAAAAATATTATTACAAAATTGTGATAATTTTTAAATAGTTACAGTATAAATATATATCAGTAACAAAATTGTTATATAATATATTTGTAGCGAATAAATCTAATCACAATTTTATCATAAATTATTATGGGATAGAATTACAATGATTTATAACAAATAAAATTTATAATTTATATATAAAATATCATAAATTATAGCAAATATTCATAACAAATAGCTTTAAAAAAAATTGAAGTGTTTACAAGAATGTTGGAGGTTTACTACTAAGTGCTACCAACCAGCCCAATAGCAAATCTATTTCGGCCCAATTAGAGCACATCCAACCATGTATTTTAAAGAAGATTTTTAATATTAATTAATAAAAAATCAAAAAACTAAATAAAGAGAAGAAGAAAAGTAAATGGCTTTTAGTCTGGTGGCAGGCAGTAAGTCCAAATAAGGCAGCTCATTTGCACAACCAGGGATCGAGTGTCCCTGCTTACATTAGGTAGGAATTTGGCTATTGGGCCGGCCAGTTGTGGCCCAATATAATTTGCCGTTGACAAAAAAAAAAAAACCACTCTTGTCTAAGAACTTTTAGCTATAATTCTTGCATTTTTTGTTACTATTTGTCAACTTATTATTGGACAATATATTTTAAAAGATTAAAACTAAAATTAAAAATAAATTGTAACCAAAAGTACTATTATTTTATTCTTTAGAAACTCAAACATTAATGGAGGTGGTCTTAAAAAGATATTCAAGACCCAGTAAACCGGCAAAAGACCAAGAATCATGACAAAGTCTACTGATAAATCTCATGCAGCCACATGATACAAGCTATTGTCGATTCTTCTGTAGCGTGGTTGCCTCGGAACTACTTCACAACACAAAATCTCCACCCTTTTTCTTTCGTTTACTTAGGCCTTGTTCGTTTGCTGGTCGCTGGCGACTGCGACCGCGACCAGCGACCAGCGACTGCGACTTAAAAGTTTTTTTTTGTTCGTTTGACAATCGTTGCGATCAGTCGCTGTGTTGTTCGTTTAGTGGTCGCGCGACCAGCGACTGATCGCTAGGTTTTTTTGTGAATTTACTAAAAATAAGGGTAAATTAGTAACTTTGAATTTTAGTCGCTGCAAATCGCTGTTTTAAACAGCGATCAAAAATTGCAATCACTGATCGCTGGCGACTGGTCGCTGCGACCAGTCGCTGAACCAGCAACTACAAAACGAACATGTTTTGGTCGCGGTCGCCAGGGACCAGCAAACGAACAAGATCTTAACTATTTAGCGCTAACCCTTGCTCGAAAAATTTAAAAATTACCTTGATTAACTGAGGTGCTTCGTAACTTTCTATACTATATAAGATGTATAGGATAAGAATTATATATAAACAGGATATATATTTACCATGCATTCAATATGTTATCATCAAAAATTGCTTATCTTTAGAATTGACACTCTACTTGGCAACACAGCATTTTGAGAAAGTTATAGTCTCAAATTAAGTTTCTACCTATGATATCTAAGGATAAACTTAATGGAAAATGCTTACTTAAATACCAAACTTGTAAGAATTTTTCAAATTAAATATTTACTATGACATATGATGAGATTTTTACCTTATAGAATTGGTTACTAGGTTTGATTCATGTGGTTGTTGCTCGGTATTGGGATCATAAATTCAAATCTAGAATCAGTCCTAGAGAATAGAACATTAACAGAACATGAATAAGGTTAACGTGTAGTTACTATTCATCTTAATTTTATATCTAAGGGCATCAGCATTGGGGTTCTTAGGGGAGGGGTTCTTAGGAAAAAAAAAAAAAAAAAAAATGCAAAACGCGGAGCCAATCACGGGCTGCCACGTGGCGGCCCGGCTCTTAATTAAGAGCCTGTGAGGCACGGGTTCGCCACGTGGCAGCCCGTGATTGGCTCCGCGTTTTAAATTTTTTTTTTTTTTTTTTTCTGTGAACCCCATGGGAGGTTCACCAATGCAGATGCTCTAAATTAGGTTGGTCAACGATAGTTCATACCTAGATTCGCTCGAGTTGTAGTTCTCGTGAAATTCGGTATTAATACAATATTTTTATTTATTGTATTATATTTAATATAAAAATATTTTCAATACATATATATATATATATATATATATTCAACTTTCTATAATTACAATTTAATTCAAATAAAATAATTTCATACATATAATTACAAATCATGTCACTGTTAATTGTAGATAGAAAATTCAAGGCAAAATGTAAGGATTTCAACCTTATACATTGGAATTAACAAGAAGACAAGACCAAGTTGCAGATCAAGTTGTAGACCAAGTTGTAGATGTGTAGAGAAACGACAAAGATGGAAAAAAATCCAACGTTTCATCAACGTTCTCTATAAACTTGACTACTTCCGCCGAGTAAATTATTCAGTGAGTCTTATTTTCTTCATTACTCACAAAACGGTAAGATATTAGCAAGTGAGGTTCCATTTGGTATAGTCTACTAATTAACTTCTTCCTTTCTTGTTACTCTTTTTGAAATATTTAGTAACTCATTTAGTTGTTTTTGGTTTGATCGTATAGGAAAGATTCGTTGGTGATTGGAAATATGGCTGATAAGAAACTTCCCTCCGCATTTAAGCCAGTTACAAACATAGTTCTAGTAGGACACACTGGCAGTGGAAAGAGTGCAACTGGGAATAGCCTTCTCGGTCAAAATGTGTTCACATCAAAGAAACAGGCAAGAGGTGTTACCACGAAATCTAAAATGTGTAAGGCTGCAACATCAGATGGACGCGTAATCAATGTGATTGACACTCCTGGTATGTATAAAACCTTTTAAATAGTAAGTTGAATTCATCAAAATATTGACTACTAAATGTATTTGATACAGGTTTGTTCGACTTGTCTATGTCTTCCAGCTATCCGAATAAAGAAATCAGCAGTTGCTTAAATACGGTAAAAGAAGGAATTCATGCCGTGTTGTTAATTTTATCGGTTAACAGTCGGTTTTCAGAGGAGGAAAAGTCCACACTTCATGTCTTGAGCAGCATATTTGAGACCAAAGTCCTTGATTATGTCATTGTTGTGTTCACTGGGGGTGACCAGTTAGAAGCCGAAGGGCTCACGTTGGACGACTATTTGGGTGAAAGCTGCCCTGACTTTCTGAAGGTCAGTTGCCTTCGTTGCCATCTTTTTTATATTAGTGACTCAGAACTGGGCACTAATACATGCATATCTTTCTCCCATTACCCAGCTCGTATCCGTTTTGAAAACAATACTTGTAGGCTTTAGCTTTCAAATCAGGTAAAAGGTATTAGATATTAGAAAATACTATCCTACATCGGAAAATTTTCTTTTTTTGTCAAATTACATATGTCGTACTTGCATTATTAGTTAGGGCTGATTGTATATTTCTCTATGTACTATCCTGTTTACACCTGCCACCTGGCCTGTATTTGTTGCCTCTTCAATGTACACCATGAACTAACTATGCTCCAACACAAATTTCTGTTCTGAAATTTCAGCAAATACTCAAACTCTGTGGTGGACGAAAGATATTGTTTAATAACAAGACTAAAAATGCAGACAAGAAGGCCAAGCAGCTTAAGCAGCTTTTTGTCCATGTTGAAGATATTGCAACGAAAACTGGAGGAAAATCGTATACTCACGACATGCACCGTAGTAGAAAGGTGTGCTTGAACTGAAAATTTGATCTCTTGTACGCTTTCCTTAATATGATTAGTTTCTAAGTTAGTCAACTTTTCTCTGATACTCATTGGGTTTTCATATGTAGCTGAATGTTTCAGAACAGCCTTCAGCAGCAGACGCACACAAAAACCTAGATGTGGTGAAAAGGGAACAGCCTTCGGCGTCAAAGGCAGACAAAAACATAGATTTAATAAAATTAAACAGCCTTCGACATCAGAAGCAGACGAAAACATAGTTTTGGTTAACAAGGAACAGCCTTCAGCATCAAAGGCGGACAAAAACATAACAGAACAGCCTTCGGCGTCAAAGGCAGACAAAAACATAGTTTTGGTGAATACAGAACAGCCTTCGGCGTCAGAGGCAAAACGAAATCATAGTTTTGGAGAATACAGAACAGCATTCAGTGTCAGAGGTAGACAAAACCATAGAGATGACGGATATGGAACTGCCTCGGGCGTCAGAGGCAGACAAAACCACAGATTTGATGGAAACAGAACAGCCTTCAACGTCAGAGGCAAACGAAATCATAGTTTTGGAGATTACAGAAGAGCCTTCAGTGTCAGAGGTAGACAAAACCATAGAGATGATGGATATGGAACCGCCTCGGGAGTCAAAGGCAGACGAAAACATAGTTTTGATGAATACGGAACAACCTTCGATGTCAGAGGCAGACGAAAACACAATTTTGATGAATACGGAACAGCCTTTAGGGTTAGAGGCAGATGAAGTTTTGATGGATACAGAACATTCAGCATCAGAAGCAAACGAAAACATAGTTTTGGTGAATTCGGAACAACCTCCGGCGTCAGAAGCAGTCAAAAACATAGTTTTGGTGGGGCGTACAGGAAACGGAAAAAGCGCCACTGGAAACTCCCTCATCGGAAAACAAGTATTCATCTCAGAAAAGAAAGCAACAGGTGTTACCATGACTTGTGAGACATATACAACCGTAACACCAAGTGGCTCCAGCATCAACGTCATTGATACCCCCGGTACATATATTTAGTTTAAACTCAGCTAGTCTTATGTATTTGGTTATATTAATCATGTGTACAGTTCGTCAACGTCATGGTTTGATGATGATGTGGATATATATACAGGTCTGTTTGATTTGTCCGTGTCTGCTGAATATCTCAGTAAGGAAATAATTCGTTGCCTTGAGCTGGCGGAAGGAGGATTACATGTTGTGGTACTAGTTCTATCCGTGAGAACTCGGTTTACACAAGAGGAGGTGAACACACTTGATACCTTGAAAGGCCTTTTCGGGGATGATATTCTTGATTATGTGCTCGTTCTATTCACCGGCGGTGATGAGTTACAAGCAAACAACCAAACACTTGACGATTATTTACTTCATGGATGCCCGGAAGTTTTGAAGGTCCGTGATTTGATCATTTAAATTTCTGAATTATTTGCGTATTCATATTCTTTCACTTTTCGTTGTGAGCAATTTTCAGACAATCCTCAGTATATGCGGCGATAGGAGAATCATGTTTGATAATAAGACTAGGGATGCAGACAAGAAGGTCGAGCAAGTCCGGGAGTTTCTTGCTCTTGTCGCAATGATTGAAGAGCGCACTCATGGAAAACCGTTTTGTGGGCAGATGCAACTTGAAATAAAGGTTAAAAAAATAACAAGTGACAATTAGTGTTCATCATAAGCATCATTTCTAACGTATATTGTAGCTCTAAAAAGTTCTTTCTGATATTGTTTGATACTAACCATTCGCAGGAAGAGGCTGAAAGGTTTAGGCAACAGCAGAAGGCTATTGAAGCAGAGTTTAGAGAAAAGAATAAGCAGCTACAAATATCTTATGAGAAAAGGATTACCAAATTGGAAAATACGGTAAACATAAGATCTTTATCTATGAACTCAAGGCCACGCTATAAGGTTAACGAGATCTGGGTCTCTTCTTCCAGGTGAAGAATATGGTAAAAAGGACTGACGAGCACGAGAGAATGGTTTCTATGTTCAGTGAGAATGCACAGAGAGAAAACTCAAATCTGCTCAAGGAGCACGCTTGTGAAGAAAAGAAGAGGTATAGGATAAAGGATGGGTTCGCAGTACCGAATAGACTGGTAACAGGAAGGTGTACCATATTGTGATTGGTGGATATAGTCAACTTCATCTTGTCATGGAGCTCAGGTCTTGTATCTTGTCCACTTGAGTTTTTATTTTTACAACTTCATAGAATTGTATTTTACATTTTAAAACGGGTATTTGGCATAAAGTGGAGAAAAAGGTATATGACATATAATTTTAAACCTCAAGTGCACATTCCAAGAATCAAACTCGCATCCATGGAAGTGGAACCATATGTTGGTTTACCAAGGCCACGCTCTATGTCTTAGATTAGATACCATATCGATTAGATGTCTTACCATAAGCTCTACATAAATATTAAGTCCTTGTCTTCAGGGAGGTCTCGGAATGTGGTCCGGTATCCAAGGCTCTTGCCACACTAAAATTGGCTTTCCATTTCAAATCCTTCTAATTACCTTTTACTTACTAGAAGAATATGAGTTTTTGGGGACTAAAGGTTCATTTTCAACTTTTTCTGAACCTTTTAAAAAATTTTGACACAGTTGATGTTATAAAATGTTTTCTTCTTTTTCAAAAAAATGTGTAACGTGACAAATAAAAATGTCCAATAATTAAAATCTCATATTATATTTGATGTCACGGCATCTCGTTTCCTAATGCGTGATTTTCCTCCAAAAACTAAGAAATAAACGATTAGAAAAGTGCCAAATTCAACTAAAAATTTTCTCCTGTCATTTTATACATGAACTCGGGAAACTCTTTTATTTATAGAAAAAGTACCAAAAAATAAAAAGATCGACACGAATTAAAAATATATGACTCAGAATTTTCATTGATTGTTAATTCCATTAATCAACAGTTAACCTCTGCTTTAAGACCGTTTAGTCAATATATGACATGTGATCTGGCAAAAAAATGTCATTTCAAACCAAACTTTTTACGGCGTATCAATTCCTACACATATTATATCGTTTGGCAAAATCAACATCAACTTTGAACTGTTATCAAAATCATAATTGATTGTTATTAAATGTTCAAACCATTTGATTTACATGTGTATGGTAATTGGTGTTATGCTAGCATAATCTTTTGATTCATGATCTCAGTATATGCTACTGATACACATATAACGAGATATGGGTCTCTTTCATATAAGAAATAGGTTACAAGTGCATTCTGAACAGAATAAGCAGATGATGATGATGAATGAGATAACATCAGTGCTAGGAGTGGTCACGGTGACGATGGTAATGTGTTGCATCTTGTGATAGATGTGATACAGTTGAGGAAGATGAAAGATATAGTCAACGTCATTTTGTCGTATAAATCTATGGATCAGTACGAGAATATGTACTTCTTGCACGCTTCAGATCATGCAGGGCTTATCTTAGTTTCCGATCAACTTTCCTTTGGTTTGGACTTTCATTCTTGGCGTCGATCAGTTCAAATGGCGCTCAATGTTCATAACAAGTTAGGATTTGTCGATATTCTGAAACTAGCTCATGGTTATCCTGATTCAGGTTGTGTCTCGTTGTAACGATATGGTTGCAACGTGGCTTCTTAACTCAGTTTCTAAAAAGATAGGACATAGTTTATTGTTTTTAGCCATTATTGAAGCGATTTGGAAGAATTTAATGTTTAGATTTAAGCAAGATGATGCTCCTCGCGTATATGAGATTGAACAAAGACTTAATTATATCCAACAAGGTTCCATGGATATTAGTACCTATTACACATAACTAATTATTCTTTGGGAGGAATATAAAAAATATGTAAAATTGTGAGTTTGTACATGTGGTAAATATGTATGTTGTGTTGCGGGTCTATGGGAGAAACTCCAGCAACGTAGTCGTGTGAATAAATTTTTGATGGGATTGAATGAGACCTATGAGCAGAAACGTCGTCATATCTTGATGTTGAAACCGACTTCGAGCATAGAAAATGTCTTCAACATGGTTACTTAAGATGAACGTCAAAAGTCGATAAAACCTTCAATGAGATTGAAGAGTGTTGCTTTTCAAACAAGACCAGTTACTAATTCTAGAGCTATTGTGTCTATGGATGAAGCTCTTCAAGATTGGTAGAGAATGGAGCCTTTGCAACCTCTTAGAATAAGTCCAAACAATCACATATACCTTATTGTACTCACTGTAACAAGACCATACACACCATCCAAACGTGTTACAAGTTACACAGATATCCACCAGGCCATATGTTGCATCAAAAACAGTCCAATTCATCTACTCAAGGTCAATATCATAATCAGACTGATTCCAGAACTCCATCTAAGTTGAATCATAATGTTGTTGCATATGCGGTTCCTAATATTAATTCTAGTGCTCTAGTAGTAAGTCTTAACCTCAAGAAATTCAATTATGAACAAATCCAATCCTCAATGTGTCAGATCAATCCTATTGTTCGAGTTCTAGAGGCATCATCTCTAATGTCTATTGCCACTAATCATCTTGTATTGGTATTGTTTGAAGTGCATTTCCTTCATTCAGTCTCAAATATGATTTTGATAAACAAGAATTTACTTTTCAAAACCAATTATTTTCTACTCTTTATAATGTCATTCATGATGGTAGTTGGATTATAGATAGTGGAGCTACGAGTCACGTGTGTTCTGACCTGACATTGTTTAGTGAAGTTAATTATGTTTCACGTGATACAATTTCACTCCATAATGGCACTAGAGTCTATTAGCATACTGGCATCATCTGCATTTCTGATAATTTGTTTATTCGTGATTTTCTTCATGTTTTTACTTTTCACTTTAATTTGTTGACTTCATAATGAAATGTTTTTCATGGTCTCTATATTGTGGAAATTGCATCTTGCTCCTCTACCAATTCAACCAATTTATGTGGATCCTTGGTAGTTGATGAGAACCTTTGGCACCATCACTTAGGACATCCATCTTCTTACATGTTACAACATATGTCAAGTATTTTACCTATTGTCGAGTCCAAGTCTATTTCTCATTATGTTCAGTGTAGAGTCAGTCCTCTAGCCAAGCAAAGGAGTTTTCCTTTTGTTTCTCATAATAGGTTGTCTAATTCAACTTTTGATATTTTGCATCTTTGATATTTGGACTCCTTTCTCTATTGAGTTTGTTGAAGGGTACAAATATGTTGTCACTATAGTGGATGATTGTACTATACTTACTTGGATATATATGTTGAGAAATAAAGCTAAAGTTTCTATTGTTTTTTCTAATTTTCTGAAGCATGTAAAAACGCAATATGGATTTGTTGTTAAAGCCATTAGGACTGATAATGCTCTTAAACTTCCTTTTATTCAAATCGTCAAAGATCATGGTATGATGCATCAATTTTCTTGTGCTTGCACACCACAACAAAACTTTGTTGTGGAATGTAAACACCAACATTTGTTAAATGTTGATCATGCTCTTATGTTTCAGTCTGATATACATATGGTTTACTGGTCTAATTATGTTTTGACTGTTGTGTTTCTCATTAATCTTACTCCTTCTATCTTTCTTGATAAAAAGAGCTTATGAAATTTTGTATCATAAACTTCCAGATTACAATTTCTTGAGATCTTTTGGCTTCCTCTGTTATGTTTCGACTTTGAATAAGGATCGTAACAAGTTCACTCCTAGGTCTATGCCTTGTGTTTTCTTAGGTTATTATTCTGAGTACGAATGATATAAGGTTTTGAATATTGAGACTGATGAAATTTCTATATCTTGAAATGTGATTTTCCATGAGCAGATTTTTCCTTTAAATTTGATGTAGCTTTGTCTCATTCTGATAATGTGTTTCATGAGTATATTCTTCCTGTTTCTATTCTGTTTGCTATTAATCATGATAGTTCTATTGCTGAAAATGTGATTAGTACTTCTACTTCTGATCTGATTATGCATACTGATTCTTTGAATGTGCATCATCATGAACATGTAACTGATGTGCATCTCACTCTAGTGCCTTATCAATTCCATTAGAAATTGTAACTGATGATGCAGGATTGGAATCACTTGACAATTCAAGGCCACACATGCAGACTAAAAATCCTTGTTATCTCTTAGACTATGATTTTTCCTTAGCACAAATTTTCATTCTACTTCACCTCAAATTGATACACCAATTTCCATTCAAAATCCTTATCCAAAAGCAATGACGTTGGAGATTACGACTCTTGAGCAAAACAGAAAATGGAGTCTTGTTTCTCTTCCACCTGGTAAACATGTTGTTGGATGTCGCTGGGTATTCACTATAAAATACAATCATGATGGTTCCATTGAAAGGTATAAAGCTCGTTTGGTGGCTAAAGGGTATAGTCAAATAGAGGGGATTGATTACATTGAAACTTTCTCCCTAGTGGCTAAGCTTATAAGTGTTAAGCTTCTGTTAGGTCTTGCTTTAATTCATGGTTGGACTCTAACTCAAATGGACGTGATAAACATGTTTCTTCATGGAGATTTTGATGAAGAAATTTACATGAGCTTACCTTAAGGGTACACTGCAGCAGATGGAATTCTTCATTCCATTCTAGTATGTCTTCTTCATAAATCACTCTATAAACTTAAACAAGTGTCTCGATAATGGTATCATTGTATGTCTCAAGTTCTTTTCAAGGCTGGATTTCAACAATCAGCTTCATATAATACACTATTTGTGAAGCTGTCAGGTTCTTCCTTCCTTATTGTACTAGTATTTTTTTGTCAGAGAATACTTTCATTAAATGAAACCACCAAGCTAAACATTGTTCCAAAGAAACTCACCAAGAGTTTTCTTTGCAATAGCATCGACAACTAAATTAATCGATCTCGAAATAAAGCGAAAAGAGATAGAGATAAAACAAGGGAGAAGGTTGGCTAAATCCTGCTGGATGCCATAGATCTTCGAAAATGTCAAGCCTTTGTTGATGGCTACGACTAAGATTTGAGAATCATATATGACTTCAAGCTTTGAAATTACGAGTGAAATCGCAGTTTGAAGTCCCGATCTAACAGCAATTTCCTCGGTCACCAGAGAAGTTCTGATTGTTCGTGAGATATCAGAGAATATCTTGATATGGTGATCATCCTTCGTGAAGACACTATTTAATCCTCATTGTATTAGTATATGTTTATGACATCATGATTGCTTCAAATGATGATATAAAGCTTCATAAGGTTAAATTTGTACTTCGTAATGCTTTCGACATAAAAGATATGGGTCCTCTGAGATTTTTGCTTGGTATTGAGATTGCTAGGAATTCATCAGGTATTTCCCATTTATCAATATGCTTCGGATATCTTGGCTTCTACAGGTTTATTAGCATGTAAACCAGCTTCACTACCGATGGATCCATCAATAAGACTCAGTAAAGATTTTGGCACACTCTTAATTGATGTTTCTCATTATCATGAACTCATTGGACGCTTATTGTATTTGATTATTACTCAGCCAGACATTACATATGCAGTCAATACATTGAGTTAATTCTTATCTTGTCCAAGTGATACTCACATTCATCGTGTGCTAAGGTACCTAAAGTCTAATCCTGGTCAAGGTTTGTTTTATCCTGCAAATTCAGAACTCTGCCTTAATACTTTCTCTAATGCGGATTGGGCAACATGTCTTGATACAAGGTGTTCTATTATTGGTTATTTTGTCTATCTTGGCACTTCTTTAATTACTTGGAAAAGTAAAAAGTAACATGTTGTTAGCTGAAATACCACCGAATTAAAATATAGAAGCATGGTTTTGGCCACTTATGAACTCATATCATTAGATCAGTTGCTTAAAGACTTGGAGGCAAACATTCAAACTTCTGCCAAATTGTTTTGTGACAACAAAGCGGCAATGCATATAGCTACCAATGTAAGAAAACATAAACGCTAAGACAATAGGTTTGAATTACAAATATGAACTAGGTTCTCCACGGAAGCACGTGATAAACACTAAGACAATAGGTTTTAATTTTACCACTACTTTATCCTTAGAGTATTTTTCTAATATGGTTATATCACAAATTCACTTTTGTCCTAGCGTTTCTTTGGTGCAGAAAAGAGTTCCCTATATAAGAGACGCATGGCGAACCTATATTGGCTGCGTTTTTTTTTTATTTTTATTTTTTTTAAGAACTCCCTTTGGAGGTTCACCAATGCACATGCTCTAAACTCTTTTGCAATTGGGGTCCATTTACTCATCTTACACGTACGTAATTCTTTTTTTTCTCTTGGCATTATGCTTGAGTTTATATATGTATGAACTTTGTTTTTTAACTTTATATTCAGATGCTTAGAAAAAAAGTATTGTAAATCAAATAAAAATCCACTAATGAAGGAAAATAATGAACTTTATCCTGATACTCATAGAGAATAACGATTAAAAGAATATACATATCCATAAGTACGTCTTTAAATATAAGATTTAAGAAAAGAGAAAAAAGAGTTGTCAAAAAAAAAAAAAAAAAAAAGAGAAAAAAGACATAATACATAGATCTCGAGAAGCTTCGAAATTTCAGCATCAAAGATTGATGCACTTCCCCACCTTTTTCTGGAGTTCCTTTGTCTCTTTTTCAGCCCTTTCCAGATTCTCTCTCAGCTTCTTAATCTCCTCGCGAGAACGTTTCTGAACTTCGTTGGCCCTCTTTTCTGCTTCAAGTCTTGCGGCTTGCTCTTCACTCAGTTGCTGCTCCAGCCTCTGCGCTGTCTCTCTTAGCTTTGTCTCCACCTGGACAACAACAAGAAAACAGAAACTTGTAAATTTATGATTTTTGATAAGAAAAAGCTTGTGATCCGCAGTAACAACACAATGAGCTTGTAGCTCAGGACCATGTGATTAAGGAATCACCAAGTAAAAAGCAGAACAACAAAGATTTGGCCTCTACAGGTTTTCAATTGAGTGAACTAGACATCCTAACCATTGACTAACCGGTACACAAACCTAATCTTTTTATTTACATATCCAACTTGTTAATCAGAAATATTTTGAAGCGTAGCATCTAGTGTTTCTTGTAACGTAGTTCAGACTCCTTTACACAATGTATATGCTAGAAACTTTCTAAAAGAAACCTGTTAGGATGATAAGAAACAGCACTAAAGATTGATAGATAGAATTACCATCTCTGTGATGCGGCTAAGTTGCTGGTCATAGGACATATCTAGTTGCTTCTTGAACAGAGTTATGTCATTATTTGAGTAACCCTCCAGCAATTCAACCTCCTTTTTCTGGTCCCTTAGTTTGATCGCCTCTTCCTAAGATGCAATCACAATTGGGATTCTTTGTTTTAGAAAAGATAAAGGAAATAACACGAAAAGAGAAATCAACAATTTCACCTGTAGCTCATGGAACAACTCATCTGTGTAAGGTCTTCCATTGTTCCGTGTGACAACAGATTCAACAAGTGTGAAAAGCTTCTGAACTTGCTCAGCTTTCTTGACTTTATCTTTGGTTTTGTTATCAAACAATATCAACCGATTGTCACATAGCTCAAGAATTTCCTACAAGCCACACAATTTCAATATATGTAAGCAAGCTTAAAAAACATTCATTGTCCTGTTGAAAGACTCACGAAAACAGACAAAGACACTGACTTTCAGAAACTCAGGACATCCTTGAGCCAAATAATCCTCCAATGTTTCCTCATTATCTTCCAACTCATCACCACCAGTAAAGACAATGATCATATAATCAGCAATTTTACTGCCAAATAATGCTTGCAAGAAACTAAGCACAGATTTCTCTTCTTCTGTTAGCCGCCCCCTCACAGAGAAGACCAACAAGACCGCATGAATCCCATCTTCTGCCAAAGTTATGCATCTCACAATTTCTTTACCGATAAAATCTGCTGAAGCGGACAAATCAAACAGACCTGTGCAAATTTCACCAATTTCACATCAGCATTGCAGGTCAAATTTACAACTTCAAAAGGTAAAATAGACTAAAGTGAATCGATTCAGACTTTCCATAAAAACAATTACGCTTACCAGGAGTATCAACAACATTGATGACCTGACCATCTTCTTGTACAACTCTCTCTGACTCACATGTGCTCGTCACTCCTAAGGAACTTGCTTTTGATTTAAAGGCTTTCTTTCCAAGGATACTGTTCCCTATTGCGCTCTTTCCGTTCCCAGTACGGCCAACAAGAACTAGGGTTCTTCCAGGGCTAGGGTTTGAAGGTGAAGCGAATTCCCAATCATCTTCAGTCAAATCTCCACCCATATCTAAAAAACTCATGTACCTAGTTCCTGAAAAAACAGTAAAAATCGCCGATCGCTTAAAGGGTAAACGTAAAGTTCTGATCTTTGGACAGGATTAATCACAAAATCCAAGTAAAGATCAAAACTACCGCAAAGAACTTTCCACAGCTAAATAAACTCTAAAAGTTTTCGATCAAAAATTACTTGCTTGCGAGAAAGAACTAAAACAACAAAACAGAGCAAAACAGAACCAGAAGAAACAAACTACAGAATCAGTAGATCAAAAACACAATCAATGAATCAAGTAAGAAGAAAGAAGATTACTTGCTTAAAAAGAAGAGAACCTGAAGCGACGCAGTTTATATGGAATCAGTAAACCTGAGTAGAACAGAAGTCTTCATGATACAAATTGGTAATTATCATATGCAATGCAGATCACCTACTTGACTGATTACAAACCGTACGATTATTTAGTAGTTTTCATCTTACGAATAATATGAGCTTACTCTGTTTGTTAGACCTCGATGCCCAACAGCCCAATAAGAAGCCCATTTCATATATTATAACGAAGATGTGTATTTGCACTATAGTACCACCATACATTTAGGATAATTTAGATATTATTATCTTTTAGATTCTTCTGAATGAATTCAGGTAAGTCGTTATGATTTGTTAATATTTTAGAAATTCCATTTGAAACTATGAAATTTAAGATATTTATACATTTAGTTAGAAATTTTCTGTAGTATGTTAAAGTCATATTTATGATATATTTAGATTTGTTAAGATTTTATATTTTTTCATGTGAAGTTAAAAAGTTTCTAAAATCCTCCCAAAAAAAATTTTGAAACCATAAGATCAATTTTTATATATATTTTTTAAACTAAAAATATTTTAAACTAATTTACAATTATTATTTTTAACAAGTAGATCAACGTCTAATTTCCAAACTCTTAACAATATCACTTTAGAAACTAAATTTTATGAAATCAAAATCCAATATAAAATTTTGACTTTTAATTCTACTGAAACCCATTAAATTTAATATGTAATATATTTTCAGTTATAATAAATTTAAAATTCACGTTTTAAATTTTTAAAAAATTTATCAATTCAGTAGCATTGAATTTATAAGGAATCAGAAAAAGATTCATAATCGAGTAAGAGATGATTTGTGTATGTCACAAATCATCCACAATCTTGACTCCATCTTATACACAAATCATCCACAATCTTGACTCCATCTTACGGCTGAAACATAAAACTAAAAGTCCACGACATGCTCAATTTGGCCCATATAATTTAAAAGTCCACGTAGACCGCAGTTTGGTTTTGTCTTCGGGTTCGAAATTTATGCGAGTTTTATTAATCTAATTTAAATTTAATTTTGAGCTGCTGTTTATTTCTAGAGACAGAGAGGGAGAGGAAAAGAGGAAACAAAATTAGGGCAAAATTGCGTGCGATATTTTTCACTACGTCTTATGTGTTTCACCTTTCTCCATCGTCGTGTTTGCGCTTGATTTGCGGCTCTGTCGAAGGAAATTAGGGGCTTCCATAGTCTTGATGAAGGAACCGTTGCAGAAGAAGAAGGTGGTCGTTCGCCACTTGCCGCCTTCTCTTTCCTCAGTCCGATCTCTTATCCTCAGATTGATCCTCGTTTTGGCGATCGTTACAATTGGTTTTCTTTCCGCCCTGGGAAGTCCAGGTTAGGGTTTTCTTCTAATTGTCACATGATGTCTTTTCGCGTTGGTTCTGGAATTTGGTACATGGGTTTCTAGGAATCTTGCTTAGTTTTAGGGGTTTCTCTCGTATACGATTGATTAAGGAAGATGATCGATTTTTTTCTCTGGGAAAAGAGAGATAGTCGTCCCTGGTTATGTTAGAGATTCTTGATACTACCTAATTAATTTTTGTTGTCTTTCTTTCTAATATAGACACTCATACACTCAGTATGAGTTTTAGTGATGTGTGCCTATTCTTTGCTGCTTCTTCAGCTATAAAGGTCAGAAGTATGCACGAGCCTACGTAGGTTTCAAGGCACCAGAAGATGTTTATGAGTTCGCTGCCTTTTTCAACGGGCATGTTTTTTGTTAATGAAAAGGGTATTTGACTTTTAAATTGCATGTGGTGGTACATGTATATACAGTTTTCTCGGAGATGTGATTATGTAGTTGGTTTGGTTTAGGGTGCTCAGTATAAGGGCCATAGTTGAGTACGCACCTTCGCAGCGTATGCCAAAACCATGTGAGAAGAAGGATCCTCGTGAAGGGTCCTATTAACAAAGACCCTGATTATCTGGAATTTCTGAAGATAATTGCTCAACCTGTTGAGAATCTTCCCAGTGCTGTAAATACAGTTGGAAAGAAGAGAAGCTGAGCAGTCTGGTTGTCTTTTGTAACCAAGTTCTGTTTGCTTTCATTTTACTATTTCTTCTTTGACCAGGTTGGCTAACAAGTAATAACCTTTTAGGTGCTTCAAAAGCTGCTCCCATTGTTACCCCTCTTATGGAATTCATACGTTCAAAAACGTGCTACTGTGATTGGATCCCAGGTACCATTATGCACACGTTCTTCTATTTCCACTCAGTCTACCTAGTGGGAACACAAAGCTTTCCGAGACTGACATCTTTGTAGTTTATCCATTCCAAAATAGAACCTATTGTTGCTGATCTCTGGTTTCTGTTTTGAGTAACAGGGTTTATCAGATATTCGAAGAGGAGGTAGAAGAGCCAGAGCAGCCTCTGCAAACAAGCCAAGTTCAAGGTCCTCAAAACGAAGTCTGAAAAGAAAAAGGTGTGTCTCATACTTTATAGGAGCGAACAGCTGTTTCTTACCTTCTTACCGAGGAAATTTTGTCTCCATTGTAAATCTTATATTCTATACAGTATGTCGAAAAGGACCATTCAAAAAATATGCCCCGGAAGGCTACGTCAGACATTGGCAGTTCTAAGCAAGAAAATCATTCAAGTGGAAAGGAAGTACCAGAGAAGGATACTGGTAATCAAGTAACTGCTATAGTTATCCCAAACTAGCTAATTTACGTATTTTTTATTTCCTAAGGAGGCCCAGTATCTTCAAAATTATTTTTTAATCTACTCAATGACAGCCTATGTCATAGATAGCTCTCTCCCAGGGATTGCATTGACTATGGATTCTGGAAAGAAAAAGATCTTGCTCCTGAAATCAAAAGACAGAGACAATGCTGGTGTAAGCTTTTGGCTCTATAAGAAAGTTGTGAAGAATATATTGTATTTTGATACTTGTAGACAGAATTTTAAGCCTCGTATAACTTCTCATTTGTCAATGGTATTTCAGAACCCTCCACCACAACTGGAACAGAAAATAGAAACTAATCTTTCTGGAAGCTTCTCGGCTTCAAGACAGAATCAGAAGAGTGATGTTGGTGGGAGATTAATCAAGGGAATACTTTTGAAAAGTGAATCAAGGCTGAGCCAGTCTTCAACTTCTGTCCAGCCTGAGCAAAGAGAAGAATCTTCAGAAGTGGAAAACTCCAATCGACCTCCTCGATCAGCCAACACTCGAGCAGGTTATAAGAGATCAAAATTGTAGTCAAAATGTTTGTTTCCCAAGTTGGGCTGATAAATTAAGATAAATGGTAAATGTGCAGGGAAAGACTATCATGCTTCTGGTGCCAATAGTGAGAAGCAAGAGAGGCGTACAAGAAACAAGGACAGACCTGATCGTGTTGTATGGGGCTCCTCTTCGTCGTGCTGATGGGTCTAATGTCAGTGAGGATCCGCAATTATCTTCAGCAGGTTCTGTCCCTGTTTTGACCAATGCGTGGTTTAATTCTTACTGTTGTGTTCCTCCTCGATGACATCTCCATTGAAATTACAGCAAACAATGGAGATTTGAAAGACAGGATGTTCTCTCAAAGATCTGGAGAAATGAACTCTGGTGGACACTCTCTTGAGAATGGTTAGCTCATTTGAAGTTGGATTATGCATAATATGCACTGAGTCTTTATATGAATCAATACACCTGATATTCTTTCTTCCAAAACTTCTGACTTTATCCAGGTTCTGCCAGACATTCTAGCCGCCGAGCTGGAGGTCGCAATAGAAAAGAAGATGTGATGACTAGTGAGGGTAAATCGTCGCGGAGAGGAGGTGGTGGTGGTTCCAATTCACAAGAGGCAAGCCAAATCAAAGCTGCTTCGCCTTAAAAATGTGCTCTAATAATCATGTTTAGAACTCTAATCTTTACTGTTTTGCAGAAGCAAATGTGGATCCAAAAATCATCATCGGGTACTTGACATATTACTTAACATGTGGTAAGCTTCTAGTCGCAAGCCTACACTGTAGTTTTGTCAGCATTGTCATTCTTTTCTTCATGAACTAGTGGATGATAATTCTGACCTTTCAGGCTAAGTGTAATAGCCTTTCCAATGGATTTTGTCCTTCAACGGGAATCTATAGATCTCAATCGAAATGGGGAGTATGACTATCAATATCACTCGGGTTTGGAGACTTTTGGTCAGACATTGTAAGTTGTAGTATTGCACATAAAAAAGGCCGTTCTCAAAGTAGGAGTCAGCTCAAAGATATAAGAGTTTGGAGACAAGAAAAGACTAGCCTTTGAAGGCCCTAGGGGTTCACGGTACCTGCATATTCCCTCTTTTGGCTTGTGCGGTGTTACAGACAAGTGGGTGAGAAGTGAGAGCTTACTCTTGAGTCTGAGTAATGAAATAAAGTCAAAATGTATAGGGAGCAGGTAACACAGTGTGTTGGGTTTTATCTTGAGTTCCTGAGAGGCCTTGGAACGTGATTGATACGATTTAAACATATAATAGTTTTATTACTGTGAAGTTAATTTCTTGCTAAGTAATTTCTTGATTGGTAATATTTATTTCACCTGATTGTTGTAGAATTTGTTCGACCAAAAGCATGTTAAAGCATATATCACCAAGATATCTTTGTCAAATCTCTGATGCGCAACAATAATTATAACCTATGTAATTTGATGATGGTGACTAAAATGTACTCTAATTTTAGTCCTTCCATCTGAAATTAACAACACGGAAAAAAAAACATTTATTACAAATATCCAGGACTTCAATATGTGTTAGTCTGTTTTGGTAGTTAAAATCTTAGCATCTGTATTGAATACTTGGTCAACTACATTTATTCTACCTAATGGTGATATAAACGGTGGGAGTATGGCCTTTTATTAATTTATAAAATTATTCGTTTATTGATATATGAACTTGACAGAAAATTCAATTTGAAAAAGATATATAGCCAAATTTCTATGTATCAAACTAATTTATCGACTGATAGAATTGTTTGGTCAGGAACATCTAATGGCACTTGAAGTGAGTTTTCCATATCAAATTCTGATTTGTGATATGTCGCCCCATCCCAACATAACTCGGTTTTTTCCATGTATCACATGTAACCAGGGGCGGAGACATTGAGGAGGGAGGGGTGTCATATGACCCCTATAAAGTTTTTACAATATATTTGTATATGTTAACTTTTTTGATAATTGACCTCTCTCATAAAATTTTGTTGACACCCATCAAATATAAGTTTAGTCTACTTAAAAATTAATTAGCCCAATACAAATTAAATGTATGTCCATATGTACTATTTAACTCTAGTTAATCAATTGTTAATTCTTTTTCCGTTTAGGTCATCTTCTTCTATTTTATGTTTGTTCATAAAAATCAATAAACTTATAACCTATTATTTGATCTCTGCTAAAAACTTATTATTTGATTTATGCTTGCTAATATTCAAGTTGCATAAGGAATGACTGAAGTGTTAAATAGAGACACAAAGAATATTTAAAAGGCAAAGTTTATTTTAATTCTAGTTTTGTATTCATTACTTTCTAATCACTTTTTTAGTTGATGTTGTATTCGAATTGTTTAGTTCAATGTTACAAGAAAATAAAAGAGTTACAATATCGTGAAGACTAATTTGTGAAATCGTATTGGAGATATATTTTTTAGTGACTGTCTAGTTTGTGACCAATGAGATTGTGATACAAATTTTCCAGAATATGAGTGAGCGTAGGGTATGTCTTTAATATAACTAATTGTATGACATTTTTTAAGATTAAATTTATATGGTTTTTCAAAGAAATTTTTTTTGACCCCCATACATCGAAGTTCTGGCTCCGCCGCTGCATGTAACTGCACTCGACTCGAACGTGTAAAATGTTTATCGTGGTTGATTTCTCACCAATCCGTCATGACTAGTGTCAAGAGATACACCATTATCTTATACCCTTTGTGCTTTGTACAATGGGTAAAGGATGGGAAAAAACTATTCTACATGTCATGCGAGACTGTTCCGCTGTTGTGGGACTTTGGGATCATGTTCTAACTCCATGTCATCGGCCGAATTTCTATTGTTTGACTTTGTACGAGTGACTTTTCTCTAATCTATAGGACAACCGTATAGTTGATGGGATTCCATAACCTACATTGTTTGCTACCATTATTTAGTGGAGTTGAAAATGGAGATGCGGTAATGTATTTGGATCTATGCATATGTGTGAAGATCGCGTTCGTTTTGTGAAAGTTAAGGGTATGTAAGCCATCCGACGCCACAAGAATATGATCAAGGCTCACCAGGAATACTCAATTGATCTCTTGGACCAAAATTGTCTTTCGGTGGTGGAAAGTTAATACGGATAGGGCTTCTAGAGGTAATATGGGGTTTGCATCCGTGAGAGGTGTTTTTCGAGATAGTAGATGCAGCTGGTGTACGGATTTTCTGCTTAATATTGGGGTTTGTTCAGCACCACTGGCAAAGTTGTGGAGAGTTTACTATGGTATTCATATTGTTTGGGGTCAAGGTGTCCGACAAATGGAATTGGAGGTGGATTCAGAGATGGTGATCAGTTTTCTTAAGACATGGATTGAGGATTCACATCCTTGTCATTCCTGATACGTATGTGCCATGACTTCATTACTAGAGACTGGATACTCCGTATTTTACATGTGTATATGGAAGTTAATAATATTGTTGATGGATTAGCTAACTATGTGTTTTTCTTACCGCTTGGTTTTCATGTTTTTCTCTTGGTCCGTGAGACTCTTACTTTACTAGCAAAAAAAGACAAAAATGATTTTTTCATTTAGCAAGACATTTGTATTTGATGTGCTGAGTTTCTATTAATAAAATAGGGAGATATGTTTCTTTTTTCCGACCAAATAAACTTAATTTATCGACTATTACTTTATAAAAATACTATTATTTAAATTTATAATGTATATTAAATTATTAAATTTTAATTTATAGTAATTTTATTTAGTTATGGACATTCAAATCTTAGGTTTGGTGAGAGAGACCAGTCAGTTCCAATCAAAATGATTTTGGTTTGATATTGATTCGGATCCAATCAATTCAGATTGGTTTAAATGCTATGTCTAAGAGAAAAACTCATTGTTGATAAAGCAGACGGTTAAAAATGAAAAAGAAAAAACTACTTGACTAGTGAAGACTCAGTGAGAAAGCTCACTACTAGTACTTTTCTCTTGATCATCTCTCCACCTTTGTTGACTTTCTATTTGGATAAACTTTGACCGCTTTGACTAAATGGAACTTTTACTATTAACTATTTACGAACTCATGTGTGTGTTTCTAAGCGTGTTAAGTTACTTAGCTTATGGTGAAGCAAGTGTATGAACTCATATCTTAAAGACATTAAGAGAGAAATCTCTTACAGCCTCAACAAACTTTGCCTGCTTTGGTCCAAATATGTCTCTATCATGTTTTTTATTTCTTGCGGTGGTACAAAATTCATAATCAACTGCATTCACAATTAATGACCGATTGCTTCTTCACCTACTCTCTCTCTCTCTCTCTCTCGAACTAATAAGCCTATGCGGATCCCATCTAGGGCAAGCCTCTATTCCAAAAGCTTTGACTTTCTCCAAAAACTACCATTTTCTTGAGAATTTTCCTTCAATTTCCCCTCCTAGGAAACTTGAAGTCAGCTTCTGGTTAAGCTTGATTTTTTATCTGGAAAGATGGGTAACAAGATAATCTCCATGATGAAGAAAGATAGCAAAGATGGAGGATCTAAGAGCAGGAGAGTGAATCGGTCACAGAGAAAATTGCTTGCAGATGAAGAGATGTTGCATCGTCGAGCTCTTTCCATGGCGATTCATCAAGCTCAGCTTTCTCAGAGATTTGATGGATCCATGTCTAGAAGAGTTGGGTCTACAAGTACCAGGAAACGGACTCTCTCTGACCCGTTTTCCAATGGCAAGCAGGTAAATTACAGCTACTACTAAATCTTCAAACTTACAAAAAGTATTAGTCTTTTCTTGAAATTTCAAAGCTTTACTCATTCAATCCTTATTTTTATATAATATAATGATTGTTTCGACTGATTCTTCTCCTTTTTGCTCAATTATATTGATTGAATATTGGTGCTGGTTAATGATTGTTGGGAACTTTTTCTATATTTGAGAAGAATAAGGTTACTACAAAAGTGGAGAAGAGAAAATTCTTTGTTAAAATTAGAAAAGAGATGTGAAAAAGTGTTCATAGATTTCTGACTTATCTGTTGGATATGTTAACTTTATACAGAAAAAAAGAAATGTTCTTAAACTCTGCTACTGACAGTGGATTGGGACCAGATGAACTATAAAACTATTGTCTTTACTCTTTTGTCACTTCACCACCATACAACAAAACTATTGATCATTTCTCTGATCTTTAAATTGCTTTTGTCTCTCCTCTTGTTTGTAAATGTTCTGTAAGAATTTGTTTGTCAACACTTTATGTTGCTGTTAATGTAACTAAACTGATATGAGTGAGACGAGAAGCTCTTGCTTCTCTGAAAGAATTGAAATTGCGTAACTTTGCTTGGGAGTGAATCTACTTCGCTGTTTGTTCCTATTATCATTGCTTAGATAAATCATGCTGTGATTGCTTTTGCAGTGAAATGAGTATAGAAGCTTAGTTTTGGATAACGGATTTACTCTTCTTCTTCAGGTACCTGATTTTTCAGAGAGCTTGACGGTGAAGAAATTCGTGCTGGTGCACGGTGAAGGGTTTGGGGCATGGTGTTGGTACAAAATTGTTGCTTCATTGGAAGAGTCAGGACTGTCTCCTACTACAGTCGACCTCACTGGTTCTGGATTTAATATGACAGACACAAACACTGTCTCTACATTGGAGGAATATTCGAAACCATTGATTGAGCTCCTTGAAAATCTCCCTGAAGAAGAGAAGGTAAGAAGTTCTCTCTTTGTTTGGAGGAATCTTCATAACCATTTGATTGGAAGAGTGACGTAATGAAATATGAGTTTGTTGTTTATGCAGGTCATTTTAGTGGGTCACAGTACTGGTGGTGCGTCCATTTCATATGCGTTAGAGAAGTTTCCAGAGAAAATCTCAAAAGCTATATTCATTTGTGCAACAATGATTACTGATGGCCAAAGACCCTTTGATGTTTTCTCTGAAGAGGTAATAGACACTGTTTGAGTTCATATCTGTCAAGCATATTAGTAAAGAAAGAAGCAACGTACTCGTTGTTTATGTTTTTTCTTGTGCTCACATTTGTGAGATACCATCTACACTGCTGCAGCTTGGTTCCGCAGAACGATTCATGAAAGAGTCGCAGTTCTTGATCTATGGGAACGGAAAAGACAACCCTCCTACAGGATTTATGTTTGAGAAACAACACATGAAAGGCTTGTATTTCAACCAATCACCCAACAAGGTACACTCGGACACACTAATTCTTGACCTTCACAGCATTATTTAACTCTTGTGTTTATGTTTGGATCAAAGTCTGCAGCTTTTAAAAGTGATCCGGTTTATGGTTTTAGGATATAGCATTGGCAATGATCTCAATGCGGCCTGTGCCACTTGGACCAATGATGGACAAAGTATCTCTAACTGCAGAAAGATATGGGAAAGGAAGAAGATTTTATGTTCAGACACTAGATGACCATGCGCTCTCACCAGACGTTCAGGAGAAGTTAGTGAGAGAGAACAGCCCTGAAGGAGTCTTCAAGATCAAGGGGAGTGATCACTGTCCATTCCTCTCAAAGCCACAATCTCTCCACAAAATTCTTCTCGAGATTGCACAGATTCCCTAACAAAGATGATCTCTTTGAAGTAAAGAATACTGATTATACTTTTGAAACGAGAATACTTTCCATTAAATTATGAAAACCCTTATGTATGCAATTTTAGAATGGATAAAAGCTCATATTTATACCATTTAAAGATAAAAGTCGTTGAAGACACACATGGCCCTGTATTTAAGATCTTAGAGATACATATACAGGAAGAAGAATAAACAAGAGGAAGAGGAATTGTCTATATACAACAACACTCTTCTTATTCCAAGTCTAGAATGCCGAAATTGGAGAGTAGGATCTTAACTTGGTCGACAAGATCTGAGCCTGTTGCATATTCCGTGAGCATCCCGACCGCGAAACCAAACATAGCCCACCTGCAAAACAAACACAGGGAGAAGTCTCATATCACAGGCAATACCAACTAAGTCTTGGATCAACCACAGTTCTTGTGTGTGCTCGATTGTCTCATTAGTAAGAACTCGCGACATTCAAACATCGAGAAATCACAGGCATATTAGGCTAAGAACTCAAGACAAAACTCATCAAGTGTGAAACTTTAGGCTCTCTATGTCTAGATAGTTTTATACAGAAGATAAAGTAACTGTTACCAGGACCAAAGCTACTCAAATGCAACTGAAGATAAGCTTTTCAAATGGCAGGAACATCATAATGTACTCATATAGCTAGAATCAGGATGCATAGAAGCTTATGGAGAGACACACATAACACCAACAAATTGCAAACAGTATTATCTCTAGTCTACCAAGAACAAATTGTAAAGCAAGAGCCATGATAATCAAATTCGAAACTTGAGATCATAAATTCAAAGTAAAAGAAGTTCTACTACCTTCCATTAGAGATCTCATTTTTGGGTTGCCAACCAAAAAAGGGACCTTGACCAGCAGCTTCAAGCTTCTTTTGTTTAAAATATTCCTGAAGCTCTTTAGCCTTCTGTCTCTGAAATTCCACCGTAATTACACTCTTACCATCAACAGCCACCGAATTCTGCAGCGGCGGAGGAGAAGGAGGAGGAGTGGAAGACGGTGATGGAGAAGCAGGCTTTTGTGGAGGTGAGGGCTCTCGAAGAGTAGGAGGAGCAACAGGCCTTCTCAAGGGACCCTCGGTTTGAGAACCTCTGATGACGAAGACACGTGGCTTAGTCGTTGAGAATCTAAAAGACGACGAATTTGTTGAGGAAGAAGATGAAGAAGATGGATTAAGAATCCTAATACATTGAATCGGTGAAGCTACTGACATCTTTCGTTAATGACTTTCTTAGTTTTTGGATATTCGAAGCTCTTTGGTTCTGTAATGATTTCTGTCTTTTGGTAATGTCTTTGTGGATGAGATATGGCCAAGTCTCTAAGCTTATGTGCAATTTGTACTTTCGGAATCATCCCACGCGCGTAAACAGCGCGTCTATGGCGCGTGGTCATAATTCAGTTTTGTTCTCTGAACCTAACAAGTTATAAGTCGAACTAAGTAAAATGATGATTGAATTTATTTCAGAAATTAAGTTAAAATCTAATAATCAAAACTGCAATTTTTTATTTGGATTTTCTTTCTACTTGAAAAAGTGGTGGTGTGGATTTATCATTACAAGACAGGTGAGCATAGAAAAGTTGTACATTTGAATGATATAAAGGGTATAAAATACAGCACAAAATTGACAAATCAAGTGGTTATAAAGGTACAATTCCAAAAAATCCCTCTTCTTATCCAATCTTTTGACAACCATCTCTCTAGTTCTTTCTCTTTCTTCTCCATATATAAAAGAAAAGTACCACAAGATAAGAGAGCACATGAACTTAATTTACATCAACTACATGAAAGCACTGTGCTTCTGTAAACAAGTCTTAAACTTCCAATGAATTGAAGCAGAAACTTGATCACATGATTGTGCACACACAACCTTTTCCACTTTTATTATGGAACTCATCGTCTGATTCACCCACTTCACTGCACATTCAATCATAACACAATGTCTCAACATGTGTTCACCAAATGAAATTGTAGAAGGGGCAATATTAGTACTTTCTATGACAAGGATAAAAGTATAAGAAGAATGTGGATGATTGTGCATAACTACAACATAATTTCTTAAGACCTAAATGACTGTAGTGTCAGAAAACTAACGTCAATCAGTCTACTAAAGACGGTTATGAGTAGTATCTATATATCAACTAAGCTGTTACTTATTCTGTTATTCATGATCTAAAGTGTTATAACTATCACGTTTCATATAATGAGCACAAGACATGAAAGATTTGCAGTAAGATCATGATAAAGGGAGTTCCAAAACCATTTCAAGCAGAAAGGGACTGACTAACTCAGCATTCTTCTATGAAATGTATCTGCATTTATGGAATACAAGTTATTCCTTAATCCTTACTCTACTCTATCATAGCCACATCCAAAGACTGATATAATACTATATCATAAGGGATAGCATCCATACCTAGGCTCAAATTCTCTAACTTCAGCAATCTCAATACCACATGTGTCAGGCCACTGCACTTTCCTTCTGTCCGTGTGATCCAACACACCATCTCTACTCACATCATCATCACCAAGAACAACATCACTAAAAGATCTCTTCTTCAAGCTGCTTTTTAGTGCAAACCTATTAGTGACTTCAGAATCATACTCCACATGATCCTTCTTCCCCTCTTTAGAAGGGAAATGTTGTAGTTGAGGACTGACCCGGATAGGAGACGGATTTTTTGGTCTTTCAGACTTGCGACCAAAGCGTATAAGGGAAGTGCAAGCAGAAGAGAGCCAATTCTTAGAAGAAGCTAACTGAAATCGTGAATCAGACTCTTCAACTACCAAATGATAATGGTTCCATTGTGATGATACCTTGTTGGGTTTTTGTTGTTCATTCTTTTGACCTAATAGAAGAAGGGCTAAACCATTGCTATACCCAGAAGCGGATGATGAGAAGAATCCTCCTCCTTCTGCTGCAAATAACATCTGCAATGTTGTCTCATTTGCACATTCCAACAACAGTTTTTTTTGGGTGCAAACTCCAAATCCCTAAATCAAAGTCCATAATAAAATTATTAGAATGAAAAAGAAAGCATTTTTACAACACGGAAATACCAAAAATCTAACTCTTTTTATCAGTTATTCATAGTTCACTGATTTGGTAACTGAATGCAGGAAATAAAAAAGCTACCAAAGCAGGAAATAAGAAGCTTGATCGCAAATCAGCAACTAAACTGTACACTAGCTAGTGAGTTACACTTTCTTTCACCTTCAGATTCACATGACGGATCTGAGAAACGTACCAGAGAGAAAGCCTGCGGCAGATCAAAGAAAGTACCGGCGAGAGAGAGGACAGAAAAAGAGAAATTCAGAAAAACAAAACAAAAAGGAGAAGAAAGATGTGAAAAGTGGGCTTTGGTTGGGTTTGCTTCGTAATGAAAAGACGAACCTCATAAGTAAAACTAGCGGCGCGTGAATGGGTCCCTTTTTGATTTAGAACTTAGAACCTGACCAGACATCAAAATATGATTTTTCATTTTCGATGGAGATTACTCCAAATCTGCCATGATTTTTCGAATCAATTCATATCACTTTTCTTTTAAGCTTAAAGGAGACAGGCACACAATCTCTCAACATGGTTTTCTTTTCCATTTATTGGAAAAGTTGTTATGAGCATATTATAACTTTCTCATCGCCATTTATAGAAGATGTGTATTCTGCTCTCTTGTTCGTTTTTACTTTAATTTGTTTTGGTCTAGCTTTTAGTTATATTTTTTTCGGTGACTTCGCATATTTATGGCCTTTTTGATTTATATTTACCGACATCTGGCTATTTCTTCGATTGCTAGATATTCTTATTCATTATCTGAGAAATATATCTATATTCTGCCGGCTCTAATATTCTATTGTTATAAAATTCAAATAATATGTTCTTTTTGGTCTCATTATTATTATTAAACGAAATAAAAAATATAAAAGTTGCGGAAACATAAATCGGCGAAATAGAGAGAATTCTCAAAAAAAACATTGAGCAAACAGAAACCGGAAAAACCATAGAATTCCAGGACAGTACACCAAAAATAAGAGGAAAGCTAAATGATACTAGGACCATAAGTCATTTAAAAAGAAAAAAAAACTAGATTCGAAAGTTGCAATCACAACCTGACAAAGAATTGTTTCCACGAAGCAAGCAAACGAACAGTAGACTTAGACGACGAAACCTTCTATAATAAATAGATGCATCTCATAGTTAAAAAACTAGTGCTGTTGAAAAAGAAAGAGATGAGACTAAAAAATTTCAAAAATGGCATAAACAAAGAGAACCGTCATAAACGACAGTCACAGATTCTTTGACGTTGTAACAAACTCTAAGTAAGAGAGACCTTGAACAAGTCTTGTACGTGCAGACAAAGAGCAGAACTATCCTTAACCGGTGAAACCAGAACACCGGGAGGAACATCCTCAAAACGAACTCAATAAAGAAAATAAACCTCAACTTGAAGACGTAACTAAGCGAGATCTAGCGAATCATTCCTAACTAAACTAAAATCAGCCCAAACCAACCTATTTGGGAGCTAAAATGACATACTTATAAAATGCATAATAAAGGAACACCTCCTCTTATCTCAGTCATCTGACAGTCCGGTAAGCGCAATGTCAAGGACAATCGGATGAAGACGATAGTCAATCAGATCAAACATCACAAGACCTCCAATAATCATACCAAAAAAAAGAATTCCAAGATCTCCAACAGCCACTCACCGAGATTAAGAGCAGCTACACCATCGGTGGTCCGATCTGAAGTTTTGGTGTTCCGACGAACCAAAATCACAGACAAACGCACCATTGTAGCCAACACCAAATGCGATTTGTCGAGAAAAGGAGAGCAATCTAGTGATTAGCATAAGGAAGAGGTGGATGAGAAGAGTCTTTTTGGTGGTAGTGAGATAGCCAAACTGGTAAAGAGAAATTTGTATCAATCTATCGATAATGGAATTGATGTTCATAAAACAACTATTCCAATTCACCAGCCAAAGATATCGAAAATAGAATCAATCTTCAAGCTAAATGAGAAGAATATTTGCAGAATTTGAGAGATTAGAAAGAGTTCTTGAAGATTTCATTGATAATTTCCCAAAAGAGTTCTTACAAGGTTATAAAGGAAATTTGATAACCGTTGTTATCCATGTAACAACCTCCAACACCCAATTGATTCTCTCTCCCTTTCCTCTAAATGCGTATACTCCACTTGAACTCTATATCAAATCCTTCCTCCCCCAAAAACCTTGACCTCAAGGTTTAAAATTTGGATATTTCCTTTATAAGTCGTACAACAACTCCTATGTCGCTTATTCAACAGTCTCAATGGTCCATTTTACTAACACTTTGGTAGCTGCACGACCCTGTCTTTGAACCATTTTCCTCTCGAGAATCAGCTCTGGTTCCTTGACCAATACGTCGAAGCTCACCGAAGGCAGCTGAGTTGAAACCGTTACAGTGCCCACCATCTCTTTAAGTTGTGACACATGAAAGACGGGGTGGATAGATGTTGTTGCTAGTAACTCCAGTTTATAAGCTGATGTGTCTGCATTTTACCACATTTTAGGACCATTATTTAGCATGTTTTGCATTCATACTTGCATTGTTATCATTGTTTTAGGTTCTTTTTAGCATAATTCACATTATTAGTGTCGGGCATTGCATACATTGCATAAAAGAGATTTTTAGGTACTTTTTGGAGCTTATCACGAAGTATTTCAGATTACAAGAAGACCAATGAGGAATCGTCTGGCCTAAGGTTGAAGTTCAGGATGCAAACTAGAAGATTTGTCACTCGAGTCTCCGACACTCGAGCATGACACTCGACCATCACTTGGTCGAGTGACTTTACGGGCCAGAACTAAGACTTTGGACGAAGATTGAATCTTTGGGCTTCTCTACGAAAAAGGCCCATCAAAAGCCCCTTTGTGCAAGCCCAATCATCTTTTAGTTCTTTTTCTATTTTCTTTCTTAAGGAAATTTCCTTTTAACTTTTAAAAGGAAATTCCCATTTTTCTTTCTAGGGAATTTTTCCCTTTTTCTCTTTAAGTATTTTTCCTTTTTCTTTAAGATCTTTTGATCTATAAATTGTACTAGAATTTTTACTTTCAAAATACAATCTTTTCTAGCAATTTTCGAGTCTCATATTTTACAAAGGCATTTACGATTTTTCTAGTCTTAAGTTTTATGCAATTAGATTTCGATTTTAAGTTTATATTTTATTTCATGAATTCTGAGTAAGTTAGTCTAAGGTTCTTGAGGAAATGGTGAGATTAGGGGAAAACTTAGGGATTTCTAGATTTGTTTATGTTTAATTAAGGTCTTAGATCTCTTTAGTTTAAGTGTTCTTAATGCTTGTTTCTTTCTGATCAATTGAAATTCGATCTCTTGGTGAATCCCCCCCGAGAGGCGTTTGGGGAATCCCTTGAACATGCTTAAATTAAGATAGCATCTTCCTAGCTCAAGAGATTGATTGTCTAGGGTGTTATTAGGCTTTGTAAGGTCCATACTTAAGGCCTCTTGAATTTCCAATCGTTGGGCGAGAGTCAAGTCAGGTTGTCTTTTAGGAGAGGTCCCATTGCGCGAGAGCGAATGTGATTACTTTGTGATTCCTTGCTTAGAGGTCATCTAAATAGGTTGATAGATAAGTCTAGAACCCCTAGGAATACCCTAATCATTGATCCTAAACCTCGAGAACCCGTTTTTCCTCTATTGAATTTTCGTGATTTTAATACTCTGCTTTAGGTTGAGATTTCGTGTTGCACTTGATTATTAGTTTTATTATTACATTTACTTTTAATGCTCTGTTTTTACATTCTAATACTTTGTTTCGTTTTTAGCATTTTGTTTTAAGATTTCGTTGTCACCTAGGATAGATAACCACTCGCTAAAACTGAATATGGCTTAGATTAGAATAAGTAGATTACATCTTGATTGCTAGTTACTCTCCCATTGGATTGACACCATACTGTACTGCAATTGATTAAATAGACAGTTTGGTATTTGAGAAAACACCGTAAAAACCTGTTTATCAAATTGGCGCCGTTGCCAACTGGGATTAGTTAGCTACAATTAGGAAAATCACTTTTCTGAGACTAAGTTTTACTATACTATTATTCTAAAATCGTTTCTGGTTTTTTGTTTGCTTTCAGGTACACTCGATCAACAAGCTCGACCAACACAACTCGAGCTCGTTGATTTTTCTTCTGTATCCGGAGAGCTCTAGCAGAACCGAGAAACACTCGATCACTACACTCGAGCACCACCTGCTCGAGTGTCATTTCAGACAAAACAAAACACTTGCATGAATACCAGATCCCGTGGTAGTGAAGACCTCATTCCATACTCTGACAGAATAGACCGTTTGCCTCGTGAATACTTGCGAGAACAACGGAACAGATTGAACGAAGAATACACGGATCAGGTGAACATGGAAGAACAAGTACAAGCTACTGAACTAGGAACTCGTCCTAGGAGAGTTAGACACATTGGTGCCAGTGATGTGTTAGAGGCATGGAATTGTCCCACCAGCCATCGCCAACAATAACTTTGAGATTAAGAGTGGAATGATCTCCATGGTTCAGAACAGTAAATTTCATTGTTTACCTTCTGAAGACCCACTAGATCATCTTGATGAATTTGAAAGACTAACAAGTCTGACAAAAATAAACGGGGTTAGTGAAGATGCTCTGAAATTGTGATTGTTTCCTTTCTCTCTTGGAGACAAAGCACATCTATGGGAAAAACACATGCCACAAGGGTCTTTCACATCATGGGATGCCTGCAAAGAAGCATTTCTAGGCAAATTCTTTTCCAATTCCAGAACTGCGAAACTTCACAATTCCATCTCTGGTTTTAAGCAAAACCATTCCGAAACATTCTCTGAGGCTTGGGAACGATTCAAGATGTACCAATCACAATGTCCTCATCATGGTTTCACTACTGAGTCCCTTCTCAGTACTCTCTACAGAGGCGTGATCCCCAAGATATGCATGTTGCTAGACACAACCAGCAATGGGAATTTTCTGAATAAAGATGTCGATGATGGATGGGAATTAGTGGAGAATTTAGCTCAAGCAGACGGCCAATATAGTGAAGACTATGATCGAACTCCTAGAGGCGTAACAGATCAGATATGGTTAGTAGAAAGGAGCTCAAAGCCATACAAGACAAACTTGACAAGCTTTTTTCAGCTCACCATAAGCAAGTACACCATGTCGGTGAAACAGAACGGGTTGAAGAAGACGATGACGAAGTTGAAGAGGTCAATTTTGTACAGAACCAAAACAACAATTTCAGACAATTCAACAGCTATAAACCCAACCCCAACCTCTCCTACAGAAACACAAACCACATCCGCAACCACAACCAAAACCATTCATACCCAAATAACAGTACCAGCAAACACACCACCAACCACCTTCTGGATACAACACCCAACCACCACAACAAACACCTGAAGTGATGGACATCTTGCAGCAGATACTAAAGGGACAGACAGCCAGCGCTTCCGAATTAACACAGAAATTTGCTGAAGTACATGCTAAGATCGATGCTTCACATAATGAACTCAACTGCAAATTTGAGACTCTCAATGCCCGTCTCAAATATGTGGAGAATCAACAAGGATCTTCATCAACAAATAAACAAACCGGACAACTACCTGGAAAAGCTGTTCAAAACCCTAAGGAGTATCACGCCAACGCCATTACACTCCATAGTGGCCGTGAATTGCTAATTCGTGCTGAACCGACGGAGAACACTGAGGACAGTGTCCTTCAAGAAAGGGAGGATGATTTGGTCGAAGAACAGACAAAAATCAGCACGGAGAAGCCGAAATCTATGACACTCGACCCACACACTCGAGCACCACCCAAAAACACAACTGACATACAAAAAGACCCAAAGACGTTTGCTCCACCTCCTTTCAAACCGCAGCTTCCTTTTCCACAGAGATTCAAAAAGGACGTTGCAGACAAGTACAAAGCTCTCTTTGAAAAGCAGATGAGGAACGTTGAAGTGAAAATACCAATTCTGGACGCCTTTATGTTAATGCCCCCTTATCAAAAGTTTTTGAAAGACGCAGTCAAAGACAGAACACAAGAAGTCGAAGGGATGGTTTTGCTAACTCATGAGGTCAGCGCTATTATACAAAGAAAGGTTGTGCCTAAGAAGCTTGATGATCCAGGAACGTTCACGATTCCATGCTCGCTTGGACCTCTCACATTCAGGAGTTGCTTGTGTGATTTAGGGGCATCGATCAGCCTAATGCCTCTAACAGTCGCCAAAAGATTAGGGTTCGATAAATACAAGTCTTGCAAGATATCCTTGGTACTAGTTGACAGATCGGTTAGGATTCCACATGGAATTCTAGAAGACTTACCAGTTCGGGTTGGAGGAGTAGAAATCCCCACGGATTTCATTGTTCTAGATATGGGAGAAGAACCAAAGGACCCCTTGCTGTTTGGAAGGCCCTTCTTAGCCACTACAGGATCTGTGATCAATCTGCCAAAAGGAGAAATCGAACTCAACCTTGGGAAAGATTTCAAGATGACTTTCAGCATCAGCGACATAATGAGAAAACCGACCATTAAGGGACAGCTGTTCGTGGTGCAAGAAATAGATGATCTTTCAAAGGACCTGTTTGGAGAATTGATGGAGAAAGACCACCTTGGTACTATTTTGATAAAAGACGGTTGTTATGGATACATATACGAAGAAACTGAGGTCTACAAAGGCTTGTTGGACTCTTGCAAATTACTGAAAAGTGAAAAACAGTTCGAGACCTTACACTCAACCTCAACACTCGAGCAAACAGAGCTCGAGCATTCCGATTTAGCCTCTGGAAATCAACACTCGACCATAACACTCGACCACACTAAGGTCGAGTGTCAGCTCGATGATGACTGGTCAGAGCTTAAATCACCGAAAGTGGAACTCAAACCACTCCCCTCCGGGCTCAGGTACGCATTTCTTGGATCTAACTCTACTTATCCAGTAATATTAAATAATGCATTGAGTGATGATGAGTTAAACATGTTGCTTTCTGAATTAAGACGATTTAGAAAAGCTTTAGGATACTCACTGTCTGACATTAGAGGGATCTCTCCCGATTTATGCACACATAGAATTCACCTTGAAAATGAATCTTATTCTAGCAGGGAACCTCAAAGGAGATTGAATCCGAATTTAAAGGAGGTCGTTAAAAAGGAAATTTTAAAACTGTTAGATGCTGATATAATTTATCCTATTTCTGATAGTAAATTGGTGTCTCCTGTGTATTGTGTGCCTAAAAAGGGAAGGGTCACTGTCATTAGAAATGAAAATGATGATTTGATTCCAACTAGAACTATTATAGGACATAGAATGTGCATTAATTTTAGGAAATTGAATTCTGCATCTAGAAAAGATCATTATCCTTTGCCATTCATCAACCAAATGCTTGAAAGGTTGGCTAATCATTCATATTATTGTTTCCTTGATGGATATAGTGGATTTTTCCAAATCCCTATACATCCAAATGATCAGGAAAAAGCAACTTTTACTTGCCCTTATGGTACATTTGCATATAGGAGAATGCCATTTGGTCTTTGTAATGCACCTGCTACTTTTCAACGTTGCATGACTTCTATATTTTCGGATCTGATTGAGGAAAGGGGCATTGAAGTCGACAAAGCTAAGATAGAAGTTATGGTTCAGTTGCAGCCGCCGAAAACTGTCAAAGACATCAAGAGTTTCTTGGGACATGCAGGATTCTATAGGCGATTCATCAAAGACTTTTCGAAGACTGCTAGACCTTTGACTCGTCTCCTTTGTAAGGAGGCGGATTTCGTCTTTGACGAGGAATGCCTCAAGGCTTTTCTTGAACTTAAAGACGCCTTAATAACAGCACCAATAGTCCAAGCACCTGATTGGAATCTCCCTTTTGAGATAATGTGTGATGCTAGTGACTATGTTGTTGGAGCAGTTCTGGGACAGAAGATAGATAGGAAACTGAATGTGATCTACTATGCTAGTAGAACACTAGACGAAGCCCAGGTGAAATACGCCACCACAGAGAAGGAATTGCTTGCAGTTGTGTTCGCCTTTGAGAAATTCCGGTCCTATCTGGTTGGATCAAAAGTTATTGTGCATATTGATCATGCAGCTCTAAGATACTTGATGAAAAAGAAGGATGCTAAGCCTAGACTGCTTAGATGGATTTTGTTGCTGCAAGAATTCGACATGGAGATAGTCGATAAACCAGGGGTTGAAAACGGCGTTGCTGATCACTTATCAAGGATACAGGTTGAAGAAACCCTTCCAATGAATGATTCTATGCCTGAAGAGCAACTGTTGAGTTTTTCCACCAAACACTCGACCGTGACACTCGAGCACCACCAGCTCGAGTGTCAAACCCACAGACAAAGAAGACGTTTGTCGATCGGATCGAAGTTTGTGGGAACATGCTTACCATGGTATGCCGACTTGGTAAACTATTTGGTCGGTGGAGAACTGCCTAAAACCTTGAATTATCATCAAAGGAAGAAATTCTTCAGGGATGTAAGACAATATTTTTGGGATGAGCCTTATCTCTACAAGCAAGGATCTTATGGACTGTTCAGAAGATGTGTATCAGAAGAGGAAGTCAATGGAATTTTGGAACACTGTCATGGATCTACTTATGGAGGACACTTTGTTGCATTCAAAACAGCACAGAAAATCCTTCAATCCGGGTTATGGTGGCCATCAATTTTCAAAGACTGCCAAGAGTTCATATCCAGATGTGATTGCTGCCAAAGAATGGGCAGTATAAGCAAGAGGAATGGGATGCCGCAGAATCCGATCTTGGAGATAGAAGTGTTTGACTGTTGGGGAATCGATTTCATGGGACCATTTAAGCCTCCTTCTTTAGGAAACAGTTACATTTTGGTTGCTGTGGATTATGTCTCTAAATGGGTAGAAGCTATTGCAGCTCCTACAAACGATGCAAAGGTGGTACTTAAGCTCTTCAAACACATTATATTTCCCAGATTTGGTGTGCTAAGAGTTGTGATTAGCGTTGGAGGATCCCATTTTGTCAACAAGGTTTTTGAGAATTTGCTTAGGAAACATGGGGTTAAACACAAAGTGGCAACTCCTTATCATCCTCAAACCAGCGGACAAGTTGAAGTCTCTAATAGACAGATCAAATCGATTTTAATGAAGATAGTTGGGCTGTCAAAACGTGATTGGGCCGCCAAATTAGATGATACTCTTTGGGCCTATAGGACTGCTTTCAAAACACCTATTGGCCGCACACCTTTTCAATTGCTCTATGGAAAATCCTGCCATTTACCAGTTGAGATAGAGTACAAGTCAATTTGGGCAACCAAACTCTTGAATTTCGATATCAAGACAGCACAAGAAAAGAGAGATGGACCTACATGAGCTTGAAGAAATCAGACTCGAAGCATATGACAGCTCGAAAGCATACAAGGATCGAACAAAAGCGGCTCACGACAAAAAAATCCAGCAGAAAACAATCAAAGTTGGTGATCAAGTGCTTCTCTTTAACTCAAGACTCAAGCTATTTCCCGGAAAATTGCGATCAAAATGGTCTGGTCCGTTCAAAGTACTGCAAGTTTTACCTTATGGAGCATTCACTTTAGCCAATAGCAATGGAGAAGGATTCACTGTAAACGGTCATAGAGTAAAACCTTACTTGGCCAACAGCACGATTCCCGAGGGAACTTCGGTTCTGCTCGATGAACCACCTCATCTCCAATAAATAGGAGGAAGTCGAGCTTGAGACTATAAACAAGCGCAATTGGGAGGCAATCCCAAAGGTATCCTCTGTATATACATTCAATTTTTTCTTTTTCGCATGTTTTCCTTACAAATTTGCTATTTTTCATTTTTACTTGCATCTATTTCGACTTACATGCACTTGGAAGGTTTTTTGTACTCTTTTACAGGAAAGTGGGACCCATATAGGACAAGTGGGGTCGGAACCGACAAGATGGGACAACACTCGACCACGCCTGGTCGAGTGTCCCACTCGAGCATCAACCAGCTTTTGGCAGACTGACACTCGACCAAACCTGCTCGAGTGTCAGGCTCGAGCGTCCCGCCTTCATGCCTATTCACATGCCTCCAAAGCCTATAACTGCCAAAAGCTGAGAAAGGGGAGACATTTACTCCGAAAAATGGGTTAAATGTTTCTTTAATGCAATATCTTTTCCATTTAATTCAAAAAGATTTGATTTAATCCAAATTCAAATTTTGAATTTGAAAAGGCTCCCCCTTTGTTTTTCCTCCTCTATAAAAGGAAGAGGGGCCTCTCTCCTTTCATTCACACGAAATACACTCTCTCTCTAACATTTCTCTCTAGTTGTTCTCTCTTTTACAGAAGCAAACCATCTATCTCTTTGTTCGTCTACTACACTCGATCACCTCAGCTCGAGTGTCTAGTTCGAGTGTCAGAACGTTTGCTCTTTCTCCGACCAACTTTCACCATGACAGACGGCAAATCCAACAAAGCCAACCTCCTCCGCCTTAGAGCCAAGAATAATGCTCGGCCAAGAAGCAATTCTTCCCAATGAGAGTCTTCTAGGACCGCAAACAAACCCGGCAGAAAGGAGAAGAGAAGGATGGAAGTGCAATCTAAAAATGAGTCGGAAGAAAGAGGAGAATACATGGATGAAGACGAGGTGGACCCAGACCTTGCTGCTGAAACACTTCGTGAAGACGGATATGGCGAAAGAGAGGCGGAAGAAGCAAGGGAGATAATCCTTGTCGGAAAAAGAGAGAAGGAGATGAAGGAGAGACATAACTCGGCAAGAGCACTAAACGATCTGCGGAGGATGGATTTTCTAGGAACCCGCTATCCATGCAAGGAGGCGCTGACCGCAATGGGGATAACAAGAGATGTAGATCTCATGTTGCAAAATTGTGGGCTGTCCACGTTTGTGCAATATCCACAGAGAGCATACAAGGAAGAGACTCTCCAGTTTTTGGCGACGGTTCAGATCGTTTTATACGATGCAGAAAACGAGAGTCTTCAAGAAAAGCAAGGTGGCGGTTACATCTTCTTTGCAATAAGAGGAAGGGACTATCGAATGACATTCAAGGCACTTAGGGACCGCTTCGAGTTCCCAAAAGCCAACTCCGAAAATTATGGACCGGATTTCGATAGAGCAGAGTTGGATGATGTGTGGCGGTCGATTGCATCAACAAGGAGCAGATTCTCGTCCTCCTGATCTAAGGCATCACTGATCAGAAACCCGGCCTTGAGGTATTTTCGAACAATCCTAGCAAATACATTTTTCTCACGTTTTACTACTGGAACAATTAATCTAGGAGAAATGGAGATATTGGTGACTGCTCTTAAAGACATTGTTGGTACAAAGAGCGATGATCCCCGATTATTGGAGATCGAAACAATGCTGGATTAACCATCCAATTTGCTAACCAATTGGTCACATACCGAGATTGGGCAAGGGATAACAAAACTGGAGGGCGTGATGGAAAGATCACCATTGGCGGACATGTCACATGCATTCTGGAGAGATGTAATGTGCCAATCGATGAGACACAATGGGCTGACCTTCGGTTCATGAACATCGATCACTTAAGGAGGAGTCAATTCTTAGCTACGACGGAAGTTCGAGATAAGCTCCTTTACTCTTTCCATCATTTACTTAGACCAAATGCTCTTATACTCTTGCCAAACAGGGAGTACACAACGATAAGAATGGGGCAAAACACGGATTTCAATCCGCCTCTAGAAGCCTTGTACGATCCCAACGGCCCTCAGCAGAGTTCATCTCACACAAACAGCGATGAAGTGGATCCCGAGGCGTATTTTTTTGAAGAATACACGATGCCACCTCGTCAAGGAGAACCAATTCGAGAAGCGCACAAGCACATAGGCTTGTTACAGAAAATGAACAAATGGTTGATGAAGAAGGTGGAGAAGCTGACTGCTAGCGACGAAGCTAGAAGGCAAGAAAACGATGATCTAAGTAGGAGAGTAGCAGCTCTAGAAAGGAACAGCGGACCACCACCACCACCAACTATTCGCCCAAGAAGAGCCTCCATATCCACGGATCGTGAGAGGCAACACCAACCCGCACCAGCAAGACACTCCTCAGCAAATCCCACAGCCTTCTCATATAGAAGACTATTCGATGCAGCTGGAGCAAGCTCGAGCCAACCGCTCGAGCACCAATCAGTCGAGCATTCCGAACACTCGACGGAAACGCTCGAGCAAGCTAAGTTCGAGCGTCAGAGACATAATGACCACTAAATGGAACTCATGCGGAATGTGGCAGCCGACTACTGGAATCATTAAGAGGTACAAAAACCCCTTCCTTTCATTATAAATACCATTGCATATTTTTCAATTGACTTGCTTTTACATTTCTTTTACTTGGCTTGCTTTTGCATATTTTTCACTTGACTTGCTGGTCTAGGATCCTCTTTCGGACTTTTATACACACAAGGGACTGTGTGATTTAAGTTTTGGGGAGGGTTCTAGAGGATATTTGACTTTGTTTTCTGTGATTCTTAGTTCTTATTCTTGCATTCAACCATTTGCATCACATCTAAGGCATAAAAAAACCAAAAAAGAAATTTGAAAAAAAAATCGAAAATGCATAAGTCAAAAACAGAGTGTTCATGTAGCTGCATTGTATTCATATAGGATTGAGTCTAGAATTCCGGGAATCATCTTGCTAGATAGGTAGACTTGCTAGGTTGATTGGCTAGTAACCATAGTGAACTCTTAGACTCGCATTTTTTCCCTCTTGAACACTGATTGGTAGATCATTAACCTTTGAAATTGATACTTAAGTTGTGTCTCGAAAAGAACCTGATTTGCTACCTCATAATCAAATTCTATTTTCCAAATTAGGGGCTTGAGATACATTGCATAAGATCCTTCCTTAGGTTCAGCTAGCTAAGTAAAAAGAAAAGCATAAGGTGAATATAAAATCATCCTTCTCAAAACACGGCTCAAAATATATGGTCTAAGATGAACGGGGATTGTGCGTAAACCCGTACCTTCTTGTGTTCATCAATAAAACCATTTAGATATCGCCTAAAATGACCGGGACTGTGCGTAAACCTGTACTTTTTCGCGTCTCCTTGATAAAGCTAATACATCAATGCCTAAGGTGAAGCGGGACTTTGCGTAAACCCGTACTTTTTCGTGCTTCATTGAGAAGTGATCGAAAATGCTTAAACCATTAGTGACTAGCTGAATTTGAGGAAGTTGAATCCCAAGGTCTTTGATCAATAGCCCCTCTTGCGGACTGCACTTGAAAGAAATAGGTTTCGAATCTAAGTTTCTTAAGAGACCAACTAAGTGTTAGGGAATATTCGGTCTTGATGCTAAGCCTTGATGAAAGTAAATTGTGGTTCTTACAAAAGAATGAGGTTTCACTTGTGGATTACGGTCGAGAGAGAGAGACGTGTCATATGTTTAAGTAAGATGTTTCCATTGTCAGCAACTTCTCTTCCTTTTTAGTTCGATACATATTTGCTTGAGGACAAGCAAAGACTAAGTTTGGGGGAGTTGATGTGTCTGCATTTTACCACATTTTAGGACCATTATTTAGCATGTTTTGCATTCATACTTACATTGTTATCATTGTTTTAGGTTCTTTTTAGCATAATTCGCATTATTAGTGTCGGGCATTGCATACATTGCATAAAAGGGATTTTTAGGTACTTTTTGGAGCTTATCACGAAGTATTTCGGATTACAAGAAGACCAATGAGGAATCGTCTGGCCTAAGGTTGAAGTTCAGGATGCAAACTAGAAGATTTGTCACTCGAGTCTCCGACACTCGAGCATGACACTCGACCATCACTTGGTCGAGTGACTTTACGGGCCAGAACTAAGACTTTGGACGAAGATTGAATCTTTGGGCTTCTCTACGAAAAAGGCCCATCAAAAGCCCCTTTGTGCAAGCCCAATCATATTTTAGTTCTTTTTCTATTTTCTTTCTTAAGGAAATTTCCTTTTAACTTTTAAAAGGAAATTCCCATTTTTCTTTCTAGGGAATTTTTCCCTTTTTCTCTTTAAGTATTTTTCCTTTTTCTTTAAGATCTTTTGATCTATAATTGTACTAGAATTTCTACTTTCAAAATACAATCTTTTCTAGCAATTTTCGAGTCTCATATTTTACAAAGGCATTTACGATTTTTCTAGTCTTAAGTTTTATGCAATTAGATTTCGATTTTAAGTTTATATTTTATTTCATGAATTCTGAGTAAGTTAGTTTAGGGTTCTTGAGGAAAGGGTGAGATTAGGGAAAACTTAGGGATTTCTAGATTTGTTTATGTTTAATTAAGGTCTTAGATCTCTTTAGTTTAAGTGTTCTTAATGCTTGTTTCTTTCTGATCAATTGAAATTCGATCTCTTGGTGAATCCCCCCCCGAGAGGCGTTTGGGGAATCCTTGAACATGCTTAAATTAAGATAGCATCTTCCTAGCTCAAGAGATTTATTGTCTAGGGTGTTATTAGGTTTTGTAAGGTCCATACCTAAGGCCTCTTGAATTTCCAATCGTTGGGCGAGAGTCAAGTCAGGTTGTCTTTTAGGAGAGGTCCCATTGCGCGAGAGCGAATGTGATTACTTTGTGATTCCTTGCTTAGAGGTCATCTAAATAGGTTGATAGATAAGTCTAGAACCCCTAGGAATACCCTAATCATTGATCCTAAACCTCGAGAACCCGTTTTTCCTCTATTGAATTTTCGTGATTTTAATACTCTGCTTTAGGTTGAGATTTCGTGTTGCACTTGATTATTAGTTTTATTATTACATTTACTTTTAATGCTCTGTTTTTACATTCTAATACTTTGTTTCGTTTTTAGCATTTTGTTTTAAGATTTCGTTGTCACCTAGGATAGATAACCACTCGCTAAAATTGAATCTGGCTTAGATTAGAATAAGTAGATTACATCTTGATTGCTAGTTACTCTCCCATTGGATTGACACCATACTGTACTGCAATTGATTAAATAGACAGTTTGGTATTTGAGAAACACCGTAAAAACCTGTTTATCATAAGCCACATGAACCACACTTATCAACAATCTTATATGATCATGTTCTCACGCTCCTGCAAAGTTCGAGCAACCACATCTACCTTAGATTCTCCCGGAAGATAAGATAAATGAATAGGCGGTGGTTGTCCATGAACAACTTCAAACGGAGTGATCTGAGTCGATGTGTGGTAGTTGGTATTATACCAATATTCGGCCAATGGAATCCCTTCGACCATAAGTGAGGTCTGTCAATACACATACAACGAGGGTATGTTTCCAGACATCGGTTTACTACCTCTGTCTGACCGTTGCTTTGGGGGTGATATGTTGAAGAGTAGTTCATACCACTCCTTGTTATGTAAACAACTCCCTCCAAAAATCACTTAAAAAGACTACATCCCTGTCACTCAATATCGTTCTTGGAAGACCATGTAGACGGAATACAGAGTCCAAGAAGGATTGAGCTACCATCAAAGTTATATACGGATGGGATAGTGACAAAAATGAGCAGCTTTAGACAGTCTGTCCACCACCACCAAGATAACAGATTTCCCATATGACAAAGATAAGCCCTCAATGAAATCCATATAGATATCAGTCCAAATACTCTCAGGAATAGGCAAGGGTTGTATGAGACCAGGTGATGTTGTGTTATCGTACTTACAAGTTTGGCAAACTCTGCAACTTCGAATGTAATTATGAAGATCGTTCGTTAAAACTCTTCCAGTAAAAGAAGCCTTTAACCCTCTGCATTGTGGCATCTCTTCCGGAATGACCTCCAATGCCTGAACCATGTAACCATGCCAGAATCTTGTTTTTAGCACCTCATTTGTCGGTACTGCAATCTTGCTCTTCCTTCTCAACAAGTTCTGTACCCATGAGTAATGTGTCTTAGAGTTAGGGTCCTTCTTCAGCTGATAAATAATCTACTTCATCTCTGCATCATGATTATAGCCCTCTTGTATCTCCTTCATTAAATCACATTCCAAGTATGACATTTCCATATGCAGCACCTCAGCTCCTTCTAGGCATTTGTAGCTACATTGTCTTTCCCTTGTTGATATTGAATCTCATAGTCAAACTCCGAGATCTTGGGAAGCCAAAATACTTAAGGCTTTTCTGGGTGTATTTAGTCGTTGCTCCAACAAATATTTAAGGCTTTTCTGATCGGTTTTGATCACAAAATTTCGTGTAATCAAGTAATGCCTCCATTTTTGTATAGCAAAAATGACTGCGAGTAATTCATTCTCATAGATTGAGAGATGAAGTTGATTCCCTTTTAAGTGTCTACTAATGTAAGCCAGTGGGTGACCTTCTTGCATCAATATTGCGCCAATACCACTACCACTTGCATTTGTTTCCATCACAAATGTTTTGTCAAACTGAGGTAATGCCATAACAGAAGCTTCACAAAGAGCAATTTTCAGTGCTTCAAATGTCTTATGTGCTTCCTCTGACCATATAAATGATTCCTTCTTTGTCAGAGCTGTCAAAGTTCTAGCAATGGTCCCAAAGTTTCCCACAAAACGACGATAATAACCTGTTAGACCAAGAAACTCCCGAATTTGCTTCAAATTACTCGGTCAGGCCATTCAGTGACTGCTTTCACCTTGTTTGGATCAGTTGATATACCTTTATCTTCTATATAGTGACCAAAATACTCCACCTTGTCAGTAGCAATTGCACATTTACTCTCCTTAGCAAACAAGTTGTTTTTTCTCATGACTTCAAAACATTCCTGAGATGATGTGTATGCTGCTCGAATGAATTATTGTACGCAAGAATATCATCAAAGAAGATTAAGACTGATTTCCTCGAAAACTCTCTTAAAACCGCATTCATTAGCCCTTGAAATGTAGCAGGAGCGTTGGTAAGACCAAATGACATCACCAAGTATTCTAATTGCCCATTGTGAGTCTTAAACGATGTTTTTGAGATATCACATGTATCCATTCTGACTTGGTGGTAACCTGCACGCAAATTAATCTTCGTATAGATCACTGACCCTCCCAATTCATCCATCAAAGCTTCACTGAGAGGTATGAGAAAATGATCCTTAACAATCATTTCACTGAGTACCTTGTAATCAGCACAAAGTCTCCAATTACCATCATTCTTCTTAACTAAAACAACCGGAGAAGCATAAGGACTATCACTCGGTTGTATAGTCCCCTCCTCCTCTGTACAATCCTGAAACTCCTCTTTGTTACAATCCAACATATAGAGTTGAGTCTTTTGTGCTTTAGATAATGACCTAGTGTAAACTTCTCGTCATAGTTGTAACAGAGCCCCTTAGCACAATGATCACTCATCTCTTGCGGTGTTAAAAACTTCTTTAGTTGGACTAATGCTCCTTTAGAAATTTCAGATGAGGGCTCATTCATACTCTTCACTTCAACTTCATTCTTGTAACTCGTACCCCCTTTACTAAACAAACCTTTGTTCGTAGACTAGTGTGGTGAGACTGATTTCTTAGGATGAGCCTTCTAATACAAGCGGCCTAAAACGAAACACTGCCGGATAGTTAGTGGTTGAAACATTCTCACATGCATTTGAGTATCCACTCTTAAACCCGCAAGGTATACACTGATTAGATATTGCTCACTCAACTTCACCTTCGTTCTAATCAGCTCAAACTTCTCGTTGTATTCCGTTATACCATCGGTCTCCTGTAACATTTTCAACTCCGTCATCGGATCCTCCAAAACCTCTTCAATACACTTCTTCAACAGCACAACATACGTCTCCTAATTTAAAAACGATTGAGGTCCGTACTCAGATTGCATCTTTGATTGATGCCAAGTGGATGCTACACCATTAAAGTGTATGGAGGAAATCCCAACCTTCAATTCCTCAGAAGTATTATCAATCAAGAAAAATTGTTCCACCTTCGATAGCCATTCCTTGATTTTATCTCCCCAAATCATGGAAAATCTAACCTACCAACCCTAGTCATTCCAGAATAGTGAGGAGTTGTACCTGGTATGGACGATCGATGTTGATCAGGAATCAATTGAGTAAATTTCGGTGGTGTTGATAAAATCGGGTTCGAGTCGCGATGTTGTTGACTCAGATTGCTAATCACCTTCTCTGTTTTCTCCGAGATGATACGAATTGCCTCAAACATATCATATATGCTCTTATCGATCTTATCGTTATGCTCGGCTAACGATCCGACTATCTTCTCGAGTCGTGAATCGATCACCTCTGTGGTTTCCCAAACTACCCGCTTCCTTCAGTAGTACGAGGAAAAACGTCGCTCTGATACCTTTGATAGAGAAAAATCTTTATCAATCTATCGATAATGGAATTGATGTTCATAAAACAACTACTCCAATTCACCAGCCGAAGATATCGAAAATAAAATTAAATCTTCAAGCTAAATAAGAAGAAGATTTGCAGAATTTGAGAGATTAGAAAGAATTCTTGAAGATTTTATTGATAATTTCTCAAAAGTTTTTACAAACTTATAAAGGAAATTTGATAATTGTTGTTATTCGCGTAACAACCTCCAAGGCCCAACTGATTCTCTCTTCCTTTCCTTTCCTCTAAATGTGTATACTCCACTCGAACTCTATATCACAAACTGTTGGGAAAAGAGATTTTCGTCGGAATATGAAATTTGTGGAAGAGAGATATGAGAGAAAACTAGTTTCAAAGTCAAATACTATGTTTTATCTAATATAATTCCAGTGTTTTTTTTAAAAAAATTCTCATAAATAAAAATACTGGTTTGAGCGGTGAAAAACCGGTCAGTCGGGTTCGGTTTAAAAATAATTATCGGATTTATGGAGGGTTTATGACAAGATCTCTTTCCAGTTTCCACTCACTCTGTGTCTGTTGTTGCTTTCCCTCAATTTGGTTAGATCTTCTTGATGTTAGAGTGATTATCTACTCAGAATATGATCTTCTCCACATTAATTTTGTTTTTTCTTGTGATTATAGATGGATGTTTCCAGTAGCGGAGATCGATCTCAGACTGTTTTCACTGGTAAAGGAATCTTCTTTACTTTTCTCGATTAGCTCGCCGTAGGTTTAGGTGTTTTGTTTTTAGTTTTAGAACGGTATGATGTTTTATGCTTCCATTGCTGTTTTTGAAACTTTGTTCATATCTCCTTGTGTGTTGGGTTTATCATCACAACAATTTATCAAATTGAAATTTGATTGACCAATTTTTAAAGCAAGATAACTAGTCTTGTTCTGTAGGACATCTTCCTGATGGTTTTGGTATCTATTTTGTGATCAAGCCTAATGGCTTAGTCGAGTGAACCCATGTATTGTGATATCTTCTTTTTTCCCGTAGCAAAATATACATTTCTGTTGATTGGTCATCTTATGTGACTTGTAGATTCATTAGCATTGAAGGATATTAAGAAGCAGATCAATGGTTGTGGCAAGATATGTGTTAAACAAGATGATCCCTGCCAATCCTTGCGCGTCCTTTATGGTACAATTGTAAACACATGTTAAAATATGTTTTTTTCTATAGGAATACCCAATTTTTATTCCAGTTAATGGAGATGAAGAAAACTTTAAAGAATTTGATTTTGTTTGTAGAGAGTTTGATAGCAGGAGGGGTAGCTGGTGTTATTGTAGAAGCTGCTCTATACCCAATTGATACAATTAAAACTCGAATACAGGTATGGTTCTCCTCAAATCAGTTCGTGTTATGATCCAACGTAAGCTCCTTTTTACAGTAATCTAATTTCAGGATGATTCCCACTATGGTCTAAGTATTTTCCACAACGTTTGTTCCTTACATGGAGAAGCCAACATACTTAGATCTCTTCTTCCGTGTGAAATCATTTAGATCTCTTCTTACCTGTGATCTCTTCTTGCTGTTTTCATCAGAAAAAATCACCAAGCATTGCGTTCTCTGAATCATTTAGGTTCTTTTATAATGTTTGTTACTTACATGGATCATTTAGATCTCTTCTTACTGCGACTAAGTATGTCGGTTTGACATGTTTAGGTTGCTAGAGATGGAGGAAAGATAATATGGAAGGGGCTTTACTCTGGTCTTGGGGGAAACCTTGCTGGTGTCTTACCGTAAGTATTTATTCTAAGAGTTGAAGATACAGACATGAAAGCACATTGAATCATCCATGGATCTTGTTTTTCATTCATGTGCAGTGCTTCTGCCCTATTTTTCGGTGTATACGAACCAACCAAACAAAAGCTGTTGAAGGTTTTTCCCGAAAAGTTTAGTGTGGTTGCACATTTGGTATGTATAAACTTAAAACAATTTTAAATTACAAATTTAGATTAGTTTGTCTGCAGGAGATTTCCCCATTTAAAAGGTTTTCGAATTAGAATTCGTTAGAGAGATGATGAGGTTTCTCCTTAGGCTTCATACATTCATCAAGCAACCATTTAGTTTCTAAACTCTAATTTGATACAGAGGCCTGAGAATCTAATATGCTTTTTTAGAAAAGGATAATATGTCTTGGCAAATTTATAAGCTCAATCAGGCTGCAGGTGCCTTAGGAGGTGCTGTTTCATCTATTGTGCGGGTACCAACAGAAGTAAGCTTCTTTCTTTCTTTTTGTTTATTTGGTTTTTATTTTCTATTCGTTGTATGCTTGCTTAGGCTAATAGAAACTTTAACAGGTTGTTAAACAACGGATGCAAACTGGACAATTTGCTTCGGCCTCTGATGCCGTTCGCCTTATTATAGCCAAGGAAGGCTTTGGAGGCATGTATGCGGTACATATTTACTTCTTGATGTTATGATGCTAGTGTTACTATCATCTATGGAGTAGACACTACTTAAGTTTGTAGTTATATCAAATCTATACATCTTAGTTTTCCAAATCATGCAGGGATTTGGATCTTTCTTATTGCGAGACTTGCCTTTTGATGCTCTCCAGTTTTGCATATATGAGCAAATACGTATCGGATACAAGTTGGCTGTAAGTCTTTGTTGCTACATTGATAAGGTAAGAAAACATTCGCTGCTGCAGACTAATGACAGTGAGATATCCAAATGTTTAGAACAGGCGAGAAGAGATCTAAATGATCCAGAGAACGCAATGATTGGTGCCTTTGCTGGTGCTGTCACTGGAGTTTTGACTACTCCCCTAGACGTAATAAAAACCAGATTAATGGTTCAGGTATGCCAACACCGCTAAGAAGATGGTCTTCTTGGATTCAAAGATATTGGATGGATGTCATAGACATACAAGAAGCTACTATAGTGTAGTAGTGACATTTTTCATTTTGCAGGGCGCAGGAAATCAGTATAAAGGAGTTTCAGATTGCATTAAGACGATAATACGAGAAGAAGGATCATCAGCTTTGTGGAAGGTGAGACCAATCTTTGACTCTTACCATTCAACTTAAGACATACACAGTTGCTCATGTTTGTGCAAAAGTTGTTGACGGTCTTGAGACTCTATTTTACAGGGAATGGGTCCAAGGGTATTGTGGATAGGTATTGGAGGTTCCATTTTCTTTGGTGTTTTGGAAAAGACAAAACAGATTCTTTCAGAGAGAAGCCAAAAGAATCACAAGGCTTAACACTTAGATTCTACCTATATGTCTGCATCATTATTGTCATATAATGTTTTGGTGAAGATGACTTATTCAGATTCTTTACGTATTTTTTGCTTGATTTTCTTTTGTTCAATCAATTTGTGGATGTTATTGGCATACGTAATAAACTATCTCATCATCATTATCAAATGTCCTAATCTTAATAACTTTAACCTTTTGCTCATTACCTGATGTATATGTATTACCATGCAACTCTTTGTGATGGGTATAGCTATCAATTGGTTTTCCTATTTACAATCATCACCAACACCACTAAATTTTGATACTTTCCACACTTTATAACTCACCAGTAGTATAGAATCTCTAGTAGTATATACATGAGCACATTGAAGCTTAAGTTTTTGCAGGGTTTTAAAGAAATGGGGAAGAAGCTGCTTATCACAGTGTCAGTCATCTTGAATCTCGTATTCACTATTCATATTCTATATTTTAGTTCAACTACATGGAATCCGTCATGGACTAATAGAGCCACTGTTGAAGCAGAAACTGCAGCCTTTGTTTTTTGTTCAGGCCATGGTAGAGCTTACTTTGACGGTCTTGGTGTCCTTGACGGTCGTAAACCTCCTTGTGAGTACAACAGTTGTTACACAGGAACAGATTGTTCTGTTCTTCTCCCAGATTGTCCTGTTGATGCTAACTAGTACGCAACAACCTTTCGTCTGATTCTCATTTGATCATTATGACCAAACCAATCTCCATACTGTGGATCGAATTTCTCCTTTTTCTTTTCTTTTTTCCTAATGGGTTTTTGAAGAGGAAAACCTTTGTTTTTGGAGCCTTTCTAGATGCGACAAGCAGAGAGTAGCGTGGTATTGGTCTCAGGATGAGTTATGTTTATCAAGATGGGACAGATGTGTCTGAAGAACTCGAGAAGGTCATTAGGAAACTACATAGTGTAGTGGGAAACGCAGTTACGGATAACAGATTCATAATCTTTGGATGTGGATCCACACAATTGCTTGTGGCATCTGTTCATGCCTTGTCTTTGACAAACTCATCATTATCATCACCTGCAAAGCTTTTGACTATTGTTCCATACTATGATGTAAGCAAACTAGCCTTGACTTGTTATCATTAGTTTGAGGCCTTAACTTGTTTGTATATATGAAAGTTAGTTGATCAGTCTGTCTTATATAGATGTATAATGAACAAGCTGAGTTCTTTGATTCAAAACATCTTAAGTTTGAAGGCAATGCATCTGTGTGGAAGCAGATTGAGCGGTCCTTGATGGTCCTAATGTGAAAACAGTCCATGATTACGCTTATTACTGGCCTTATTTCTCACCTATTACACATCAAGTTGATGAAGATTTGAGCCTGTTCAGTCTCTCCAAGACTACAGGTCATGCTGGCTCCAGATTCGGGTGATTTACTTTAGCTCTCTTACTCCTACTCTTAAACCAAAGATTTTGGAGTGGTCACAACAACTTATAAGCTCTTTCTTTTATGCAGGTGGGGATTGGCAAAGAACAAAGCTGTTTATGAAAGAATGAAAAGATATATAACTCTTACTAGTATGGGAGTTTCAAGAGACACACAGCTTCATGTTCTTCAATTGCTCAAAGTAGTAGTTTTTTTGATATAAGACAGGACATATTCCATTTTGGTTACGATACTTTGAAGAAAAGATGGAAGATACTGAATAGGATCTTCTCCACACAATCACACCTGAGTATTGCAACTATTCCAAGAAAGTCAAAGACTTCACTCCTTGTAAGTTCTATAGCAGGAGAGTGAGACTTTGGTTTGGTTCTATATAAAACTTATTATCTTTGTTATTAATAATCATGAGATTTCAAACCCATCCTCTTGGAAATAAAACAACTACACATACGACTTATACGGATGCATGGACGGCCCAAATATTTGTTTTTTGGGTGATTAGCCCATAAAGTTTTCTTAAAATTTGATGCCCTTTAAATAATAAATTTTATTTGATGTCTAAAAACCATAAAGTTTTCTTAAAATTTGATGCCCTTTAAATAATAAATTTTATTTGATGTCTAAAAACCTTGCTTGGCTTTAGATTAGGATCGGGCCCGAAGAATATATATTCTCGTAATTTAAAATCAAACTGACAATAAGTGGAATAGCGATAATAAACTTTATATATGAACTTATAAATATTCCCAACTTGCAATGTGGAATATTTTATTATTCCAATACTTGTGTTTGGATTTTGTGTGGAGCTTATGTGTGGGTGAAATGTGAGAGACCAAGAAACACAAACTGCTATGAGGTTTTCAGAAAGGCAAAGATAACAGGACGCAAAGGCAAAATGTTTGGATCAGAGGACAGGTTTGTGCGGCTGAGTCTCATAAAGTCACAAGATGACTTTGATCAGCTTATTACTATGTTGACGAAGTTAGTCTCCCAGGAAGCTATAGGAGCCATCTGAAAAACTTATTATTGTGATCAAATGTATATAGGCCTCTTTTGTTACAACAGAAGCGTAAAGCCAGCCCACTCTGTAAACTCAATATTGTTTATTTGTAAATATTGTGGGCTTATTTCTCTCCAGCTAGGTATAATTTAAAATTTTATTCGTATAAAATTTGTACAATTGATGTATACATTATGAAAGAATTATCAGCAGTGATATATGTTTGTAATCTTGTATTGTCCATAAAGAACGATATATTTGTTCAAATGAGCCAAACATGCTGAGATTGATTGTGATTTGTTTTTGATTTGTTCTTGATGCTGTTGGGAATGTCTTTATCAGAACTGTTCTTATCCGGACAAAAGAACAACATGTAGATCTTCAAACTAAGACGACTAAGCCTATCAACGTGTAAACTGTGAGTTATTTTTGTATAATTTTGAGCATTTACAATCTTCAAGTTCAAGCTCGAAGGTAAATATTGGAAGATACTTTGATATTTCCATATTTGTTGATAAGTGTAATTGATTTCTGTGTGTAATTTCCTTTCTTTATATATTAGGCCTCTTGTATGTGAAATAAAATTTTCACTTCAACATATTCTGACAAACTCATGTACGTACACAAGGTGAAAGTTAGATAATAAGCTGAGACTATTTAGCTATCAAAGCCTTATGAGATGAATATATTTATATTTGTTAAGTTTTGACATTCAAAGATGCTCAAAAGAAGCAATATAGTGTCGCCATGACTGTTGCAATGCTCATGAAATCTAAACTTTATTATTGACCTAATGAAACAAAAATTAGAAATTATCCGAATACAAAAATGTTCAAGATTCGTGCTTACTCGTCAATGAAAAGAACATAATCATTTATATAAATGTTACACACAATAGATATTTTAGAATTAAAATAAAAAAATATTAATATGAGTTATAAAAATAATTAAGACAGCAACGACTTTCTGTCTGATAAATTATTTCGAACAAGTCGATGATAATACCAAACATACATACATACTTTTTCAGAAAAATGTTTAAAGAAAATAAGGCAATGTACAATTGTGTCAACATTATGAACTTGCTTGATTAAGAAAAGAAAAAAAATCAGAAAGAAAATTCGAGTAAGGATTAAACAATCATAGGAAACCTACAAAAATGTAACTATATATAGATAATCACACACATAGATTTGTATCAGCAAAGTTAATTAAAGTTTATTGAAAATCAGAAAGCAAAGACAAGAGAAATGGCAAAGAACCTCATGAACTCCATCAGCTTCACGGCTCTCTTGCTTGTCCTCTTGATGGCTTCAACTGGTACTAACAAAGTTAGTCTATAACATTATTTTGTAGTCGATTCGATTTGAATATATGGTGTGCTGATGAATATATATGTGAACGTGTAGCAGTCCTAGAGACCGAGGCTGCATGCTTCAAGTTCTTGGGAGAGTGCGGGTAGGTGCCATACACAGGTTCGGCTACTGACTGTAAAAATTGTTGCCTAGCCGATCCAACCTTCGGGTCTCTAGTCTGTGCTGGACGTGTTGAAGTTGAGGGAGGCGTGAATCACTGCCACTGCTATGGAACATCTTAATTACCTCAAACCATTACATACCAAGTGCAACTTTTGCTTTCATTCAATCGGTGTGTGGATATCAAAAATGTGTGTAACTTTTGCTTCCGAATAAAACGCTTAGGGCAAAGATTTAAACACTCTTTGCTTCTAAATCTTACCTCATGTTGTGTGAACTTTTGTTCTTTCTTAATCGTAAACTCCTTTTGTCGTTTGTGTTTGTGAATTCATTCGCTCCAGTGCCGGCTGCATTCAAATCTATCTCCCTAGAAATACTATAACCTCATTGACCACACTTTGGAGATTAAGATCATATTTAAATATGCATGCTTTATATATTATATACTAAGAATATAAAAGAACTTATTGACGTACCATTTAACTTGAAATCTCAGCATTTTACATTTTGGTAAAACAGCATATACTAAGTGAATTTTGACATTAAAGTACAATGTGAAAACGATCATTTCCAACAAATTCTCTAACAGTTGAAAATCCACTGGAAAAATATATATACGAGATTCTGATGTATTGTCTTCTGTCATATCTAGTAGAAATAAATAAATAGACGTTTGTTCTGTTATAAATGCAATCTGAATCATCAAATATAATCTTGTACTGTTTTGTTTACAGAAAAGTTAAAAATTACATATTTGCCTTATAATGAGAAAGAAAAAAACAAGGTTCAACTTAGATAAGAGATTGGTTTGCTCTTGTTAAAGAAAAGTCCCATAACTGAGATAGCTAATCAATCTTTACTTCGTTTTGACATTCATAATATAAGAAAGTTAAAGATGTTCAATAAAATAGATATAGTGTTGCAATGCTGGTGATTAATGAAATAATGAGAAGCCAACTTTTTTTAACCAACTTATTAATTAGATAGTTTCCTATATTTGTGCTTTATCAATGAAATTAATGTTGTTGTAGACAATAGGCTGCAATGATCTTTCTCTTCATTAATTATTAATTTAAAACAAGTCCATGATTTTAAAAATAATGAAATACCTCCGGAAAATTAGAATGAGATGACTGAAAAGTCGATGCAAAATTGTGGCAACATAATGAACTTGGTTAGTTAAGAAGAAGAAAACAAAAAAAAAAACTGGAAGAAGAAGGATCGATTAACAAATATAAATAAAATAGATCACCACACACATGGATTTGCATCACAGAAGTAAAAGTAATTTATTGAAAATAAAATAAAATATGTTTTTGAAACGGCAAAAAGAAAAAATTCAAGATGATCAATATCATTGACAAATATTTATGTTCTTTTTTGATAAACCGTAAAAATTCTAAATCTTTAATCCGCTTAGCTTTCTCTAATGCATGAAGCCAACCGTTAATAACATCACATTTAAGACGTAAATTAATTATTATTTTCAAGTACACTTAAACCTATGAGCTTTTTATTGGAAGCATCTTTCTTGCTTTGAACAAACAAAAAGTTCATAACAAAAGAAGCAAAACAAGGCTTCTTTGCCTAAGGCCTTGTTTCAAACCATAATTATATACATATATGAAAATGATGCTTTGTGTACTGCTGATCAAGAATAATTTATCTATTGGAAATATGTAAATTTCTAAATAAATTCTTTAGGGTTTGAAAATTGTAGAGGTTACATGTTAACAAGTTTCATGGAAAACCAATCAAATTATATTATATGTGGCAATGGGAATGGATCATTCCACGGCTCTTCCCGTTGGAATCTCCAACGGGTTTTACTGTAGGAATTCAACTGATTTCTTGTAGATTTCAGACAGTTTCTTGTGTCTTACCTGAATTAGCTCAATACAAAGAGACACTTTCTCGTATATACAGCATTATTATCTGTTCCTCTTTACAATTTGTAGTGGTGAAAACCTCGTTCTCCACAAACGAGCCAAACTAAAAATCAGTGCTATATATGTTATTTATTATTCTATTCAGGATCGATGTTGATTTTTACTAAAAGTTTTCATATCCGGACCAAGAAAATAATATTTCACTCAGATCTTCTATCTAACTAATTAAGCCTCATGAATATGTGAAACTTGAGTTACTTTTGTATAAACTGAACATCCACAATTAATCAGTTGAGTTACATCATTAAATATCTTTATAATTCGACGATGCTCAAAAGAGCCGAGATAGTGTCGCCATTTTTTGAAATGCTTGAGAAACCTAAATTTAATTATTGATATAATGAAGAGAATTTTTTAAGTTATTGGAATAAAATATGTCCAAGATTCAGGCTTATGCTGTCCATGAAAATAACATAACGAGTATCAAAACATATATAATTATGAGTTACAACGACTTTTTGTTAAATTAATTACTTCAAAATAGCAAACTACAAATATATCTTTGAGAAAAGAAAGAGACAATGCGCAATTGTGACAACATAATGAATTAACTTGATCAAGAAAGAAAAACTGAAATCAGAAAGAAAAATCAATCAGGGATTAAACAATTACAAGGAAACTACAAAAAAATTATCTATAAATATAGATTACCATAGACATAGATTTGTATCAGCGAAGTTAAAGTTTATTGAAAAGAAAGATTGAGAAAGCACACAAAACCAAAACAAGATAAATGGCAAAGAACCTCATCAACTCAGTCAGCTTCACGGCTCTCTTGATTTTCCTCTTGATGGCTTCAATCGGTACTAACTTAACAAAGCTCTCCATTATATTTTGTAGTCGATTCGATTTGAATTTATGTTGTGCTGATGAATAAATATGTGAACATGTAGCAGTCCTGGAGACCGAAGCTGCATGCTTCAAGTTCTTGGGAGAGTGTGGGACGGTGCCATACACAGGTTCAGCTACTGACTGTAAAAACTGTTGCTTAGCCGATCCCAACTTCGGGTCTCTAGTCTGTGCTGGACGTGTTGAAGTTGAGGGAGGCGTGAATCACTGCCATTGCTACGGAACATCTTAATTACCTCAAATCATTATGTACCAAGTCTAACTTTACATTTCATTCTGTGTGTCGACATCAAAAACGTGTGTTTGCTTCCGAATAAAACATTTAGGGCAAAGATATTAACACTCTTTGCTCCTAAATCTTATCTCATGTTGAGTGAACTTTTGTTTTTTCTTAATTGTAAACTCATTTTGCTCTTTAATGTGTTTGTTTTCATTCGTTCCATTTCCGGCTGCATTAAAATTGTGTATATACACACAAATATTGACCACATCTTACATATTAATAGCAAATCGTTCAATAGAGTAACGGTTTAAAGGATATGTCTGCAAAGTCGGTTTCCAAAAAAATCAATGGCTATGATGGATTGAAAGATCCGAGAAAAAATAATTAGATTATGGGATTCTAATTCAAAATTAATTAGTGGAAAAACTCATATCTTATATATACTAGTTAGAATCTCTTCCAATTTCCTATGTGGGATAATATTCCCTAATAAAAAGTGGTTCATGTAGCTCTTCTCTGAGATATTATTTCCATCATTATACCACACCAGTGACATTTCAGGTCAATGATCCTCATACTTAGAAACGCTAAATAGGCACAGAGGTTGCAGATTGGACCATAGAATAATGCATTTGATCGGAGCACAAGTACTTTTTATTTTTGCATAGACCCCAAACAAAAAAGACGTGTCCTCGATCTTGTTTCCCTTCACATTAAGCAATTTCATTTCGTATTTTAACTGGTTAATTAGTCCTCATTTATTTGGATATTTATAGTTTCAAGTACTGTTGGAGGTGGATCCAGATCCTACTCTGGACCACGAATAACAATCAATAATATGTTAGACAAAGTCATCAACTCGGTAAAAAAGTGAGAAGTTATTTCTTTGACTTGGGAATATTTTAGACGAAGTCGTAATCTCGACAAAAAAGATTCACTTCTCGGAAAATCACTATATCCAAAGAATAAAGTAACTCGGTTGCTACGTCATTCATGAGAAAAATAGAAATATAATCCTGATCCGATTTAAAATATTCTCGAAATAGGGACAAAAGTTTCTAAAAAGAGACCGCATTTTTACAACTTATACACAAACAATACAACTCAACTCTGCATTTTTGCTTTTGAACTATTATTTTCTATTATTTTTGTCAATCTAATCTGACCATAATATTTATCCTTCTTCTTTCTCAAATCTCAGAGTTTGTGGTAGATCCTAGAACAAGTACTGTAAATCCGACGCTAAAAAGATTTAC
>JAKUCM010001920.1:0-13274 GCA_023374145.1 Lepidium sativum
GGATCTATGTCCGGTGCGTTATATATTTTTGGCTTCCAGTTCTTTACTTTTGGTTTATGGCCGTATGCACTTTTGAAATCTCATGAAAACTCAGGCTCTACCTTATTCTGTTATAGTCATTGACAATACGGCAAATTTATCGAATAAGTACGATGTACTGGGATGATAAATATGGAACTCAGAGTGTCTCAAATGAGGTGAGCCAATGTCTATAACTCGCAATCCTGAGTGTTAATTGCACTGAATGTCTACTGAAACACCTTCACACATATCTTTGTCCTATAGGTGGTTTCTCAAATGCGAATTCTTCTGGACAAGGATAACCAAAAACTAACATCAAATTCGTTCTTGCTGGATGATGATATGAGGTATTATTCTATTTCTTATTTTGTCTGTGTAGTAACACAAACGATTTTATCTCTATAGCTTTACCAAGGCAAAAAGGGTTTATTAGGGTTTCGTGTGGGCATTTGGTTGAGAGTCACTCATTAATCAAGTTTCTCTTGCATAACTCAGATGTAGTTTAAGTGTCTATATTACGAAGATCAATGTCTGTCTTATTTTTGTATGTGCAGCATTCCTTTCTCTGCAGAAGATATAGACAAGGCTATTCCAGTATTAGACCCATCAGAAATAGAAGTACCAGAATTTGTTTCAGAATATACTTGTGCACAGGCCCTTGTGAAGAAACCATAGACAGCTTCAGCCTCAAAAGAGTAGATCATTTGATTGCATATGAGCTTGATTATGCATCAATGAAAGTTGGAAAATAACATTTAGAATTGCAAATTTCTCGCTTCAAGAGAATGAACAATATAAAGCTTAGAATTGGGTAACTGTAGAATTATACTGTATGTGGGTGATGAAGGCAAAATATCTGAAGATGTGCAAATTTGTCATTTTTTAACATTTGTTTGGACTGTAAATGGTATAACATCTTTGTAAATATTAAGTAATGAATCCTCATTATTCTTTTGAGATTTTAGCTAATTGTCCAATGTTTTCTCAGATATTATTCAAACTTTTGTCGACAAAACTAGTAAAGACTTTGACTTTTGGCAGTTTGGGAAACCACCAACTTCGAACCACTTAATTGTCTGGTTGTATTGGTGGCCAAATCATACTTCTCCACAAACCAATTAGATTCTATGTCACATACCAATATTCTCATATCTTAAGAATTTTTTTTATATATATTACAGAAGAATATAAAATAACCTATACATATATAAGGGAAAAACTAATTTGCATATTAATATCACTCTATTGTACCATGTAGAAATCTCTACATTGGCAGCAAGAGATAGAATCTAGTGTTTACATTGAAAAATGAGAAGCATAGCAAGCAAAGTTGCAAAATTACATAAATAATAGCATACCACTTAACAAGATTAAGAATCATGTAATATTTATGTATTTAACTACTATTAAGAACCCTTCAAAAATCTCAAAACAATATTGTTGAACTCTTGCGCACATTCAATCTGAGGAACATGAGAAGTATTGTCAATGATCTCTAGTTTCGTTTTGTCTCCAAGAATCCTACACATATATATTAACCATTATAGTTTACATTTGCATCCTTTAGAATGTTATGTTTAAGAACTTTGAACTCAAGATATACTTTTACTTACTTCTCTAATTCGTAAGCCATCTTCACAGGAAATATTTGATCTTTGTCTCCCCATACTATTAGAACCTCCTAAGAGATCATATATTTTCATATTTAACAAAATCGTAACTTCAGTAAGATGTTTAAGACAATATAATTGTTGTTACATGTTTGTATCCTTACCTGAGAAAGAGGATCGATGTTTAAGTTCTCGTTCCGGCCGAGAGTAACTCCCTCCAACAATTCTATCTTCTCTTCTCTATTCTTTTGATACAAATTCTACATTATACAAATCCAAATAATCAGTCAAGATTAGTCTTTAAAGCTTTGACATGAAGAAGAATATGACAATTATAACTTAGTAACTTACATTAATAACGTCATTCCAGAGAATATCAGGAAACATACGAATCAACCTCCACGAAATAGCCAAAGCCATAAGATTCCTAAGTTCAGTTGCAGTTGATGGTAACATAACTTTCTCAATGCACTCACAATTGGATCTTTGCAATAAACTTTCACTGTCACACTTTCTCATGTTAATACCGGAGCTTGCAATTACTACTTTGTCCACTTTTTCCGGCCACATTTTGGCCATGTGGTACGCCACAAATCCTCCGTAGCTTGTTCCCATCACATTATACTTCTTTATTCCTATCTTCTCCATTAGCTTTCCCATACATTCAGCCTAATGAATAAGATATTTTATAAACTAAAATCATATTAGATTGAAATATACAAGATTTTTATGTATCAATTATTAAGAAAAGAAATGTAAATTTACTATATCAAGTAAGTTAGCACTACAAAAAATGTATGTCATTCCCGACCGCAAATACTGTTGGGAATCCGTGTAAAAGAACCTTTTCAGACAGAATACAGATGGAAAACTGTTGTTTGGTCTATGTTGTCGGGAACTAACATAGAAATCCGTATGATAAACAAAATAACATAAGGTTCGTATAATTACTACAAGAAAACAGGCGTTTTGCCACTATTGAGATTAAATTGCGACTAAAATATGTAGCTAATATCGCAAAATAATAACATAAGGTTCATATAACTTACTACTTTTTAGTTTTTGTAACTTGTTAGTTATCTTAACTATGTATGAAAATGTAGAGGAAATACATATAACTAAACCTGGAAGACTTCAGAGCGATTAGTAGAGGAAGTGGTGGAGTCACCAAAGAAGACAAGATCAGGAGAATAGAGCCTGAAAATGGAAGGAGAGAAGGCTTGAATCTGTCTCCGCCACTGCCACATGGACGATGGACCAAAGCCGTGGAGGAGAAGCAACACCGGTCTGTTGTCGTCATCGCCGATCTTAGGTGGTGGACCCCAAAAATGAATGGTTGTTTCAGAATCTATGGAAAGAGTCTGTGACGTTAAGCCTGCGGCCGTAAGTCTACGGCGGAGGTAGCCTTCTAGAAGGCGCGTTGGGCTGAGGTAAGACGACAACGACATATCTCTACCTTTCTTGGCTTGTTCGAGAGAGAAAGAGTATGAGAAAGGGAGAGAGAAAAGATCATGTATATTAGACAATTTTGCATTCTATGTATATTAAAGGAATAATATTTTAAATTATTTGTTTACATTCTTTAATAACCCATCATGGATTCTTTTTTTTTTTTTTTTTTGTTAAATATCCATTATGGTTTTTTTTTAACATGTATAATTATTTAATTCCTTTCCATTATTTTTTTTATCAACGGCAAATTATATTTGGCCACAATTGGCCGGTCCAATAGTCAAATTTCTACCTAATGTAGGCGGGGGGACTCGATCCCTGATTGTGCAAATGAACTGCCTTATGTGGACTTACCGCCTGCCACTAGACTAAGAGCCAAATTCTCCTTTCCATTTTAACAAGAAGAAAAAAGGTTTAGTTCCATGGAAAATATTTTTAACTTCTTAATTTGATACTCTTCATATTGTCAAACTTGTCAAATCTACAAAATTTGTGTAGGTGAATATTTATATATAATTGTTAAGAGATAAACAGGTGTTAATTAGTTTTAGGGTTGATCCATATTTTCAATTTTTACTATGCTGTTATATTTTTTATCGAAAGAAATTAAATATCTCAGACGGATGTATGAAAAAAAAAATCGTTGTCTAGAAACCAATTATTTACAACAATAGTTAAATATATATATATATATATATATATTTCTTTTCGTTATTTGTTTTTAAAACCAGTTAATGTGGTGAAAATTTAAATCATGCACATGGGCTTAGATTTTTAGCCCACTGTCTTTTTGTTCTATTATCTTTTCAGACTCTAATTTGTAAGAGCTCACGCGCCCTCGACTCCTAAAATTTTAAAATTTTGCGAAAAAGTCCATTTCGGTGGGTTTTTGCTACACGCGCAAAACGCGCCTCTTCTGCGCGTGGTTATGTACATAAATTGTCTACACGCGCTAAACGCGCCAATATCTGTGCGACACTGCAACGTGTATTCTAAGTTACGAGTACCTTGATTCGCAAGATTACTATAATACCTCATAATTTTTAAAAGGCTACATTTTTAACCCATCATGCGAGCTACCTCCAAGGCTATTCCTTTCTCCTTGCAAAGATCTCTCAGAGTTCAGTGTCTCCTCTTTTCTACATCTCACTTCTGCTTCACCGTTTTCATCTTCTTCTTCTTCGTCGTCACAATGGTTCGGCGTTCTAAGGAATGCTATATCCACGTCGAACTTGATGCTTGGAAAATGTACCCACGCACGTATCTTAGCTTTCGAGGAAAGCCCAGAACGTTTCCTGGTCAACAATCTCATCTCTGTGTACTCAAAGTGTGGATCTCTCACTTATGCCCGCTGTGTGTTCGATAAAATGTCTGAAAGAGATCTTATTTCCTGGAACTCTATTTTAGCTGCCTATGCTCAGTCTTCTTGAAGGTGTTGTTGAGTACATTCAGGAGGCTTTTATTCTTTTCAGGAGTTTACGCCAGGACGTTGTGTATACCAGTCGAATGACACTGGCTCCAATGTTAAAACTGTGTTTGCATTCTGGATATGTGTCTATCTCGCTATGCTCGCAAGATTGGTTTGGACAGCGATGAATTTTTTTCTGTAGCTCTTGTTAATATCTATCTCAAGTTTGATAAGGTTAAGGAAGGTAGAGCTTTGTTCGAGGAGATGCCGTACAGAGATGTTGTGTTATGGAATTTGATGTTGAAGGCTTATTTGGAAATGGGTTTTGAAGAAGAAGCATTCGACCTCTCTAATGAATTTCATAGAAAGAGGACAAGTGAAATCCTTTAGAAATGATGATGCTTCTACTGCTGTTTCTGAAATAATATCCAAGAACAAAAGATTGAATGAATATCTCCATTCAGGCCAGTATTCAGCTCTTCTCCAATATTTTGTGGATATGGTTGAGTCCGAATTGGAATGTGATCAAGTCACATATATTTTAGTGCTAGCTACAGCTGTTAGATTAGATAGTTTAGCATTAGAACAGCAAGTTCATTGTATGACGTTGAAGTTAGGACTTGATTTGATGCTCACCCTTTTGAATAGCCTAATAAATATGTACTGTAAACTAAGAAGAATTGGTTTCGATAGGACAGTATTCCACACTATGAGTGAACGAGATTTGATTTCTTGGAATTCAGTTATCGCTCGAATAGCTCAAGGTGGGCTAGAAGTAGAAGCAATGTGTCTGTTTATGCAGCTTTTACGTTCCGGCCTCACATCAGACCAGTATACAATGACGAGTGTTCTTAAGGCCGCTTCTTCTCTTCCAGAAGGCTTGTCGTTGACTAAACAAGTACATGTTCATGCAATTAAAGTTAATAATGTTGCTGACAGTTTTGTCTCCACTGCTCTGATTGATGCGTACTCTCGGAACAAATGTATGAAAGAGGCAGAGGTTTTGTTTGGGAGAAAAAATTTTGATCGCGTTGCTTGGAATGCCATGATGTCTGGTTATACCCAAAGTCATGATGGTCATAAGACTCTGAAGCTCTTCTCTTTGATGCATAAACAGGGAGAGAGATCTGATGATTTCACACTAGCAACAGTGCTCACGACATGTGGTTCCTTGATTGTCATAGATCAAGGAAAGCAAGTCCATGCTTATGCAATCAAATCCGGATATGACTTGGAACTACGGGTCAGTAGTGGGATTTTGAATATGTATGTGAAATGTGGTGATATAAGTGCAGCACAACTTGCTTTTGATAGTATTCCTGTGCCTGACGATGTTGCTTGGACAACTATGATATCAGGATGCATAGAAAATGGAGAGGAAGAATGAGCTTTTCATGTCTATAGCCAGATGAGGCTCATGGGAGTGTTGCCTGATGAATTTACAATAGCCACACTTGCGAAAGCAAGCTCTTGCTTGACGGCATTAGAACAAGGGCGCCAAATCCATGCAAATGCCCTCAAGTTGAATTGCACATGCGACTCCTTTGTTGGAACCTCACTTGTGGACATGTATGCTAAGTGTGAAAGCATAGACAATGCATATAGTTTGTTTAAAAGGATAGAAGTAAGGAACATTTCTGCCTGGAATGCCATGTTAGTGGGATTATCTCAACACGGGGAAGGCAAAGAAGCGCTCCAGCTCTTCAAACAGATGAAATCTCTGGGTATAAAACCTGATAAAGTCACATTTATCGGCATTCTGTCTGCTTGCAGTCATTCAGGCTTGGTATCAGAGGCATATGAGCATGTTCGGTCAATGCATCGAGACTATGGCATTAAACCTGAAATAGAACACTACTATTGCTTGGCTGACGCGTTTGGTCGTGCTGGACTTGTTAAAGAGGCTGAAAATTTGATCAAGTCAATGTCCATAGAAGCTTCAGCATCGATGTACAGAACTCTGCTTGCAGCTTGCTGAGTTCAAGGGGATACAGAAACAGGGAAGAGAGTAGCAACTAAGCTTTTGGAGCTAGAACTATTGGACTCATCAGCATATGTGCTTTTGTCCAACATGTATGCTGCTGCTTCCAAATGGGATGAGATGAAACTTGCCCGGACGATGATGAAAGGGCAGAAAGTGAGAAAAACCCGGGGTTCAGTTGGATCAAGGTGAAAAACAAGATCCATCTATTTGTTGTGGACGATAGATCAAACCCGCAAATAGAGTTGATATACAGGAAAGTAAAAGATATGATTAGAGACATCAAACAAGAAGGGTATGTTCCTGAGACAGACTTCACACTTGTGGATGTGGAAGAAGAGGAGAAAGAGCGTGCTCTGTACTACCACAGCGAGAAGCTTGCAGTTGCTTTTGGACTTATGAGCACTCCTCCATCCACACCATCCGTGTGATAAAGAATCTACGTGTTTGTGGAGGTTGTCACAACGCAATGAAGTATATAGCAAAGGTGTATGGTAGAGAGATTGTACTGAGAGATGTGAACCGGTTTCACCGGTTCAAGGATGGTATTTGTTCATGCGGTGATTTTTGGTAGTTGGAATTTGGAAAGAAGAAAAGTTTTTGCTTACTACATAGCATCATTCCTGTTCTGACCAATACCAATAGATTAAATCGAGTTACATCACATTGTCCTGAAAAGAATACAGAAAAACCTTACAAATCACTGAACCTAATCCACCAAAACATAAGCTAAAGTTTCAAACTGTTAACTCTATCCTAGGCTGGAACGAAAGAGCTGAAACAAAATCCACAGCTTCTCCATCCTTGAAGCATCTCGGTAACTCGCTCCACTCTTGTGCATCTAAATCATACACAAAGTATCTACAATACAACTCTGGAGGACTTGCACTGAAGCACACAAGTATCTTGTTCCCAACTCCTCCAACACAGTTTATGTCGCCTCTTTTACCGTATAACTCATGAGACAACGCGGGAGGCAACATAGCGACATGAACCCAGTTCCTGTTCTTGTCAAGTGTCCAGATCCTTAAGCTGGCGCTTTCGAAGAACTCAGATAGAAGAATCGCATACATTGTTCCATTACATTCCACCAAGTCGATGGAATACTCAAAAGATGGAGGAAGAAGCTTTGGCAGCTCAGTGAAGCATCGTTTCGTGAGATCACAAGCCACAACTGTTCCGTAAGAGCTTAGGAAATAGACAATTTGAGCATTGTCTGTAACGGTAATAACGGAAGAGTATTGCTTGGATGGACTTCTTTGTAGATTATTACTCGCCACAACGACATTTCCTGTTTTGCTGAGAAAGTAGACTGTGCTAATGTCAGTATCAGAGTCATCATATGATGAATCATTGTTCATAGCTAGTTTCAGTTCTTGGTCTTTGCTCCACGAATCTGAGTTTGATTCGTAGATTCTGAAACTGAGATTTGGGATTTCTCCGGAGATTGTAACGAGATTATAACTGGAGGGAGTAACAGTTGTGGTCATAGCCACGGCTTGGAGAGGTTTGTTGTTAACTTGAGAGTTTGGAGAAGGAAGATAACGGGAAGATCCAGTGAGAGGGTTGCGGAAGAAGAATTCGTCAGAGATGGAGCAGTGGTAACAGAGCAAGCCACCGGAGGAAGCGACGGGGATGAATTCGCCACGGTGGATGTGGAAAGAATCATGACGGTTGAGGTTTTTCCAGTTGTTCTCTGTAGAATCGTAAACAAATGAAGAATTGAAATCGTTATCGATCATGAAGAACCAAGGATCTCGAGTAGGAACTTGGGAGCAAGCAAGTTTGAAGCTTTTTGATGTTTGGCTTGATTTCCATCTTTTGCAGACAGAACTCATACGAAACAGACAAGAAGTTGGTAGCCATGAGAGGACTCTCTCGAGAACATCATCGCTAAGATCATCCATGGGGAATTCAGAAGCTAATGACAAACTCACTGCATCTTCTTCATCTCGTGATTTTCTTTTCCCAGTTGAGAATCCCATTTTCTTTCGAGGGTTTGAGTTTAGAGAAGAAAAGAGAGAACTTTCGAGAAACTGAATCAATGTTAGAACTGTGAAGATACAGAGAAAGAGACAAGTGAGGGAGGAAGGAGACAGAGGAAGGAGTTCTTAAAGAGAAGAGATATGTAGTGAAGAGAGAAGCTTCTTTTGAAGAGCGTTGACAATGCCAGAAAGATACTCTTGCGGGGAGAGAGAGAAAGAGAAAAGAAAGATTTATTGGTGTAACTTGTTGTTCACTACCCAACAACTAAGCTGTGAACACGAATATTTGGTCATTATTGACTTCAACTACAACTACCAAACCATACTTTTTCAGCTAACCTTCTACAATACTTTTTTGGTTGCCTTGAGTTTTCATTAGTAATTTTAAATCTTCAACACTATATATAAAGTACATTTTTAACTATAGTGTTTATGATATTTTACTTGAATCGAATTGGCTAGTCTGAAATTTTTCATTTAGTGTTTATGATTATGGATTTCTTTTTAGATTTTGATTATTGTAAAAAGAAATAGAATAGAATGCAACCAAAAAGGTTAAGGGAGGGATAGAGGAGCGGAAATGGCACGGCCAAGGCTGAATAAAAAAGGCAAAGAGACAAAAGCAAAAGAGAAAGTTAGGAGCTGCCTCTTCTCTTCTATACTCTCTCTAAAGTGTCGATTCGTGTGGGTTGTCTTCTTTTTCTTTTTCTTTTTTTTTGGTTATTTTTAAACAGTTTTACCTTTCGAATAATAAAATTAAAAGTAATTACTTTTTCTTTTGCTCGTGATTTTTCTTATATAAAAATGAGAAATAAATTTATTTTGTCTTTTTTGGGTATCAAGTCATATTTGTCTTTTATCATTTTGTCAAACATGGCGTTGAATTCTTCCTTCAAAAATACAAGCTTTTGTGGTCATGCTCTATTATTGTTCTTTCGGATAAAGTTAGAACTACACTAGTTTAGCTCGTATGTTATTCGATTTTACATTTCTTAATCCACATTTCTCTAAATATTGCAAATGTTTATTCAACTAGTCTAGATTTCATCATATAATTATAATGTAATGTTTGTTATAAGATGTTTCTTTTGTCACATAAAATTCATTATTAAGTGTCCAATTAATAACTGAAATTTTTTGTGGAATGTTGAAATTGGCGGATTTTTTCTTTTACTTGGAATTTTGAAATTTTTTAGATAATTTGGCTGAATTTTGCTGAATTTTTTATAAAAAATTAGATGAACAAGACCCAATACATAACCTAAATACTCCAACTAAGACATGGTGGAATTTGAATGAACGACCTAGTATCGATCTAAAATCAAAATCAGTTATTTTTTTCTAAAATATACTATTTTATCCCAATAAATAACTACTTAATACTAAAAAAAAAAAATACATAAAAATAAATATATATTTCATTAAAATAATAATATTTAAATAATAAAAAACAAAATTTCATAACAATTTAAATCATCATTTATAACACAAATGTATTAGTTATCAACTAATGAAAATTATCCCACAATTGTTATTTAATTTCTTCTCGTATCATTTGCATATGAGCTTCATTTGTTGTTCTCTCTTGCTCTTGCAAGAAAATTGTTTTTTCATACCGTCCACATGTCTCATTATTATCAAATTGATTTCGTCGAATCGCATTACCTTGTGCAGCATCATCAAAATCAGAGTCTTGAATTTGAGAAAGTCGAATGAAGTTATGTAATCCAACTGTAATTATGATTAATGTGTTTTGTGTCTCCACATAGTATCTTGTAAACTCTGATAAAATCATCCATTTTTTCTTCCAAACTCTGAATGTTCGAAGCGAAGAATGCCATCGATTAAATAACTCTTCTTCACCTCTAGGATAGGAACCATTTTAAAATTGTGTCAAATGATATCAACGTCCTCTAAATGGAACTAAAAGTCCTCGCATATTAGCATAATCAGTATCTACAAGATAGTATATCATGCGCGGGGGAACTGGAAAAGTGTGGTCACGCTTCATTACATAAGATAAAACTCTAGCATCATGCACTGATCCAGGAGATCCTGCAAATATATAAGTGAATAGCATATCGTAGTTGCATATCGCCAACACATTAATGCTTGTCTATGAATGTCTGTTATAAAAATGAGTACCATGTTACGCCTTCTAGAAAACGAATTCTTTCTTTATTACTTTTAAGTAACATGAACCTCTTTTTCTCGAAGGGATCTCTTAAAACTTCTGAAACTGCCCACCAAAAATCAGTGAATTTCTCTACATCTTGTAACTCATTCAATGGTACACAAGATTCACGCTCATAGTCCCGACTCACTTGACTACGTGCATTAAGCATTTGAATTGGGCTTTGCATATTGGCAAGGTATGACGATATTAGTTAGATGTGTGTTCATAATAGCTCTTCTTCGTGGAGTTTGAGTGGTTTGCCGATTAGATTGACCTCGTCATCTACTACTAGTTCTACCACTTCTGTTACTACCTTGTCTGGATCTTCGGTAGTGTGTTGGTATCTCAATCGGTATTGTCGATGGAGTAAACTGAATTTCCAACGATTGTTGTGGTTGAGTTTCTGGTACACTATTACCAAGATACTCTTCTTCTTCTTCATCATAATTTTCATTTATGTCAAAAATTTGACTTGCTGAAATCATATTATCGTTAACAACATAGTGCAGACCATACACTTTGTGCATCAAGTCAATATCTTATAAAATTTTCTTTTTAATCTTGTTACACCTTCAGTGTCATGCAATGTATATTATTTGTTACCAAATATATATAAATTTTTAACGTATAAATTTCAAATAGTTATGTTTCTTTTTGGTCATAATTTTAATATAGTTATGCTTGTTTTATAGTTATTAAATTCGGAAGAGATAAATTTATATATTTTTAAAAATATATAAAATTAGAAAAAAAAGTAAAAGAACAAAAGGGTAAAATGAATTTGAAACTAATAACACCTGGAAACAAATATTTTTTTAACCTACTATTACAACATAATCTTTAATATTGATTTCAGAATGATTATATCAATAATAAATTAATTAATTTTTATTGAGCATATTATTTTTTTCTTTCCGCTTAATGAACTTATCTATTGCCGAGAATAGGTGGCCTAGTGGTGTAGTCACTTTACAAATCCTCAAGGAACCAGGGATCGAACCCCCTACCTGGAATAGTATGAGCGGGATTTTAAAATCCAATAGATTAGTTGACAAAAAACATCTGAATCTATCTATTATAGAATTTAATAATATCATATGGATATTTTTAATAATGTATAATGTCAATATGAGATGGCTATCTACATGATAGCCAATAAATATGCATAGAATCAATTATATTACTGTATAAAGAATTAAGATATTAGAATAGTAAAAATATGTAAATCAAACTCTTAACAAAATATCTCAAAATAAAAGTATAGGTTAGATATGTAATGTAACTTACTATTCTATAAAGGTTTTAATTTGTTTTAATACAATGATTAGTTTTATAATTACCATATATTTTAACTAATAACCAAACTATTAACAAATATTACAAGACATATATGATATTAACTATTTTCCAAAACACTATTCTATTAAAACTATTCTAACTATGAACATATATCACTACAAAAAAAGTAAAATTAAATACAAGTAATATATAATAGTTCCAGAATATAACGTAATTACTATATTACATAACATTTGATTTAAATTATAATTATTATTACATAATATATATTAAATAGAAAAAACATTTAATGTATAGCATACCTTAGATAATAGCTCCAACTTCTATAATTTCTTGAAAGAATTGCTCAAATAGAGCAAAATTATGCTCTAATTACAGAAATAGTTTTTGTTGGAAAAAAAATTAAACAAATGGTGTAATTACAATTACACCCTTTTAATTTAAAAAAAAAAAGTATTCTTCTTCTTCTTTCGTTCTTCTCTTTCTCTTTATTTTCTCATCTACTTCCTCTTCTTCTTCTTTTTCTTGTTGCCGTCCTCGCCGTCTTTTTCTTCTTCTTCTATCCTTTTATGGGTTTCACGATTTCGTATGAATGAGTTTGAGAGCAGCCATGAAAACATCAAAATATCTCATAAACTAGCCGTTGAAACTATAATCCCACCATTGGATCTAAAGATCCCTGGGTCACGAAGCTCCCCGCAAAATTTCACTCAGATCGGAACACGTTTGAAGGTTCAAACTCTGTCTCGAAAATGACCCGACGGAACATAATATACTAGAATTTCTAACTCCACCAAGGTCAACCAAAATCAGCGAACAGCCATGAAAAAACAAAATATCTCAGAAACTAGCCGTTGAAACCATAATCCCACCGTTGGATCTAAAGATCACTGGGTCACGAAGCTTTCCCAAAAATTTCACTCAGATCGGAACACGTTTCAAGGTTCAAACACTGTCTCGAAAATAACCTAACGGAAAATTTTACACTAGAATTCACTTACGTGTAGTAGAGTTCGTTTTAGTGTAGTAGAGTTCAGTTTAGTGTGATAGAGTTCACCTATAGCTTGGTAGAGTTCATCCATAGCTTGGTAGAGTTCATCCAACGTGTGGTAGAGTTCATCCAAACTCTACCATTACTATGGTAGAGTTCGTCCAATGTGTAGTAGAGTTTAACCAACGTGTAGCAGAAAAATCAGAATATCTCAGAAACTAGCCGTTGAAACCATAATCCCACCGTTGGATCTAAAGATCACTGGATCACGAAGCTTTCCCCAAAATTTCACTCAGATCGGAACACGTTTCAAGGTTCAAACACTGTCTCGAAAATAACCCGACGGAAAAT
>JAKUCM010001921.1:0-30879 GCA_023374145.1 Lepidium sativum
AAAACCTCGGAGTCTCTTCATAATTTGTTCCACGAAAACAGAGACCCAGAAAATAAAAAATGAAAACTTTAGAAAAGATTCTGAATTTGCGTTTTGAGAAATGGGTTGAAATTGGAGAAGATGATCAGATCGGAAATCTCGAAACTTTGATTTTGCTATCTGTCTTTCTCACTGTTTTGTGGTACAGTTCAAGATGAAGAAGAAGACTGATTTGATTCTGGAAAAAGAGTAAAGGAAGCTCCTTTTATAGCCTCTGAGCTGAAACCGTTGAACGGTAAAATGTGTGTACGTGCGTGTATACAAACATATGCTTAATAGCTTATTATTGATGTTTTTTTTTTTTTTTCTCAACGACAATCAACTAAGGTAAAATACTAGAACACCTAATCTACCCCACTCTGCAATAGACCCAGCTCCCTACCTGCCCGAGCTAACTCATCCGCCTTGGAATTCATCAATTTCGGGATGACAGACAGAGTGCAGCTTCCAAACAAGGACCTCAGACGAGCAAAATCTTCCTGGTACGCCTCAAACGCCTGCCAATCTGTGGGTTGCTGAAGAATATGCCAAACCTCCAAACAGTCAGTAGATATCTCAACCTCCCTGATCCCCTTGTGCACCAGCGCCTCCAATGCTCGAATGACCTCTTCTATCTCTGCATGCAGTGGTGATAGACACTGGTGTCCTCTCTCTGATCCCGACAATAGTCCCTCCACTGCATCTGGAAAAGCTATCCAACCGAACCCCAAAAAATGATCAGTTGCTTTCCAGGAGGCGTCCACATAACACTTGAATCCAGTGAACGTTTGATTAGTTGTGGTAGGGAAAATTGACCTTGACTTACAATTGTCAGAAGTAGACCTTGATATACCTATCGGGATCTCGAACCTCTTACGCACCCTAGACCATTCCTCATATTCCAGAATTGCTCTTCTTAAGACTAATCTAGGGTCTAAATCCTTGCTCGCAAAGCAAAAAGCATTTCTTGCTTTCCATATCTGCCAAAAAATCCAAAGGTACACCTCCCCTTCCAATTGGTGGGATGCACTGGATAACAAAAAGTCCATATTGTGCCAAATTGAACCCGCGGAAACCTTCCCGGATTTGAAGGGATCGGGGACAAAGCCCATACTTGTCGGGCTGGAGGGCACTCAAAAAACACATGCATTATCGTCTCTTGTTGTGCCGCACAATGCGGGCACCGCGAATCTCCTCCAAGACTTCGCAGCGACAAGTTATGTAAGACAGCGATGCTGCCTGTCAAAATCTGCCATAAACAATGCTTAATTTTATTTGGACAATTTAACTTCCAAATTCTCTGAAAGAAACTGTCTGCCGTAGGTCCTATATTTAGTTGTGCCTTATCAGTTAATGAGTATCCCGATTTAACCGAATATCGCCATGTCCTATTGAAAGACCACCCCCATTTATCTGCCCTTGGGATCCTTGGAATCCGTAATGCCAAAATTAACTCAACATCCCGTGGCTCAAAATACTGCTGAACTAGGATCTTCTTCCATTTTCCAGTCTGTCGATCAATGAACTGATCTACTGTGATGTTCGGGAAAATATGTAACTCCAAACTAATCGCTGGACGCGGTCGGGAGTCCGGAATCCACAGATCCTTCCATACTCTCGTCGTGCGACCATCTCCGATTCTCCGAATAAGACCCTTAGTAATTAAATCTTTACTCGAGACAATACTCCGCCACCCATAGGAGGAACCAGCCTATGGATGGGATTCTAATACACATGTATCCTTGTAATATTTACCTTTTAGTACTCTGGCTAAAAGAGAGTTTGGGTATTCTATTAGTCTCCAATATTGTTTAGCCAACAAGGCCGTGTTAAACTCTTCTAAATTACGAAAACCTAAGCCTCCTTTCGCCTTAGGCTGACAAATGTCCTCCCATTTTTTCCAATGTATCCCTCCTGATGAAGCTGAACTACCCCACCAAAACCCTGTAATAGCAGATTGCACTCTACGTAACACCGCTCTAGGAAGACGGAAACAACTCATCGCGTAAGACGGTAACGCTGTAAGGATTGATTTAATCAAAATCTCTTTACCGCCCCGTGATAAAAACTATGTTGTCCAATTTTGTATCCGGGCTTCCAATCTTACCGCCACATATGCAAAAATTTGTGCCTTTGATCCACCTAGACTCTCAGGGAGTCCTAGATACATCCCTATACCTCCCCTATTCTGGATCCCTAGGATGTTCTTAACTGAGTCTATGTTCTCCTGCTTGACCTTATGTCCAAACTGAATCGAGGACTTTTCAAAGTTAATCTTCTGTCCTAACACAAGTCATACTCCTTAAGAATTTGCAGTATCATTGTAGCCTCCGCCACTGTCGCTTTACCAAAGAATATCGTATCATCCGCAAACAACAAGTGTGATACTGCCGGGCTTTCCCGAGCTATCTTTATCCCAGTTAGTAAACGTTGTTCCACCGCCTTATTTATCTTTGCGATAAGAACTTCTGTACACAGAATAAACAAATATGGAGATAAAGGATACCCTTGACATAGACAGCGTTGAGGCATTATTTTTCCCCCCTGGGACCCCATTTATTAGAACTGAGTATTCGATACTTGTGATACACCACATGATACATCGAACCCACTTCTCACAAAAACCAAAAGTGAGAAGTAAAGAGTGGATAAAATTCCATTCCACTTTGTCATACGCCTTACTCATGTCTGTTTTTATGGCCATGTAATTATCCTTGACAGGACCACTTGTCCTAAGAGCGTGTACCATTTCATGTGCTGTCAATATGTTGTCCAAAATTAGGCGTCCAGCAACAAACGCTGATTGTGTCTCCGACACTAACTGGATAAGACCCTCTTCATCCTCAAACTTAAGATTTTAGAAATAATCTTATAACAAATATTACACAGACTGATTGGTCTAAACTCAGTTATACTAGTTGGTCGATTCGTCTTCGGGATGAGACATATATTTGTTTTGTTCAATTCTTTCTCGAAATAACCCTTTTCCAAAAATACATTTACTAACTGTACCAAGTCAGCCTTAACGGAATTCCAGGAGAACTGATAGAATTTAGCTGTCAGTCTATCTGGTCCAGGCGATTTTCCTGGGTCCATCAAAAATAGGGTATTTCTGACTTCCCCCTCATCTACAGGTCGCAACAGAAATTAATTATCTAACTCCGTTATTTTCTTTTCTACTTCCAAGATTGGTAATACATGGCCACTATTAGAAGAAAATAAATTAGTGAAATAGACCGATGCCTCGTCAACTATGTCTACCTCTTTACTTATCCAAGTACCGTCTCTAGATACCAGCCCTGAAATTCGGTTCTGCACACGTCTCTGTTTGACGTTTGCATGAAAAAATTTGGTGTTCTCATCACTTTCCTGCAGCCATTGATTTCGACTCTTTTGTTTCCAATACATCTCCTCCTCCATATATACCTCTTTTAACTTGGTAGAAGCTTCTTTTCAGCCCTCAAGATCCGGTATAGAGGCACTAGCGCAATTATCAACCAACTGTCGTAGTTCTGTAATCTGTTGTTGTCCCGATTGAACATTCGACTTTCTCCAATATGACATCTCTTTCCGACAACGTTTAATTTTATCTGAGAATGACGCACTACGGTTTTGATGTAACCCGGCACCACTCCAACTGCGTTCTATGATATCACTAAATCCTTATTTCTCAATCCAACGCTTATCAAAACAAAAGCGTTGTCGTTTATTTCACTGATTATCTATTTGAAATTTCCCCAAAATTAGTCTATGATCCGACCCTATCATCTTCAGATAATGTATCTCTCCTAATGGAAATAGATCATGCCATTGGACATTTCCATAAGCTTTGTCCAAACAACAATGAACTATACAGTTTCTACAAGCTCCCCGCCATTATTATTGATGTTTAGTTTTCCAAATTTAACATGTCAATTCTTCAATGTTTAATACGTCATAATACTAAAATATCTATTAGTTGATTGTCGTTTTTGGAGAGAACATTAATGTATTAACTAGAAGAAAAAGTTTAATTTCTTCTTCGTATCACGAGAACTCTACGTTAATCGATTCTTCGAATGTAGTTTTATGCACGAGGCTACTTTGTGTCAAAACAAAACTCTTAATTGTGGAACAACTTGTTAAATAGTTGAATTAAAAAATAACATGCTATTCACGAATTTATCTGAAATTGAGAACAAAAATTTGACATTGCAAATATGTTGAAAAAACACATATGTGAGATTGAACCGCGGTGCATGTTACTGAATAGTCATCATCTATATGTATTGAATAAATTGTTAAGCTAGATTTTTTTGGTGACCAGAGATTTTTGTGTGGTGTGTATCATTAGTCAATAGTACCTTGTTAGCGTTTTCAAAGTCAAACTCAATTAATGAGCAAAGCGTTTTCCAAAGTCAATCTCAACTATTTGTACATTCGTATGGTAATATGCAATTTACATCTTGACCAAAATATTCCTTGTATATTTTTTGTCCACTAGGTCATAGTAAAATAATTTAAATGAAAGTTCTATACTATGTTTTTGATGCTATAGTTATGCCGTATTATATCAAAAATATATATATGTTTTAATTTGGTCTATATATTTTTCTACTCTTTTGATTAAACTTGGGAGCTCGAACAAAAATATATCTATATATGCTCCAAAATTCATATTTTTTGAAAGAAAAGAAAAACAGTATAATTCATATTTTCGATAAAAAGTATAGTTTTCATGTTATACATAACATAATAAGACATTATTTAGTCAAACTTTATGATCATTATGCAAGTGAATAAAATTAATTTTCTTGTTGTATAGATTGTATCTAGAGCATCTGATATTAGTATATTGTTATTATAGTCATTAATTTAATCATTTAAATGTTCACTATGTCGTTTAGTGTTCATGCACATATGGTTTGTCTATCAGTCTAAGTATATGGACTAGTTAAGTCCTTGTCTAAATTTTTTTTAAAATGAGTTCTGAAAAAGAGCTCTGTCTATATTATAAATATAAAAATGATAAGATAAACGGCCATGTCTAAAGATAAAACCCAGATAAATAGATCAAATGAAAACCTTAGACAGATAGCTAATTATTTGAGGTCAGAATATGGTGAAAGTATAATAAGGGGATAACGAAGAAGACAAAAGGCAAGCATGTGTGTTGGAGAGACATGGAGTCTGGATTTGGTCGGCAGTAGGCAAGGCGCGTGCGATCTGCGTACCATGTTTCGGTTCACAGAAAGTGCCTTCCTCTTTCGTTCCTTTTGTTCTTTTTTAATTGTTTTTTTCATTACATACTATTTCGACAACTTTTGATAAATCTTCATGAAAAAACCATGATTTTTGTTACTGTGTGACATTTTTTTGGCCGAAATTCCACTAGTTAGACTTTCTAGTTCGTAACTTTATATCTGAAAGGCAATCAATTTATTTGCATTATTCAAAAGGGCTTAGAAATTGTTCGTAACTCTCACACGTATCTTATTATTGATTCGGAGATCTATCTCTATCCATTGTTCGACTAATTATACTTGTGATATCTTTAAAGATTTGTTCCGCAAACTGTAATTAAAATTGTATAAAAATTTGTTTATGCCAAAAAAAATGTGGTTTAGTTGACTTGCTCCTCATTTAGTTAAGTATCAGATGGTAAGTTTAAATTATATTATGTTCCAGTGGAAATCTTAAATTGTGAATCGAATCTTGTCATAATTACTTGTTGACAAATAAAAAATTAGTTTATCGATTTGATTATGGATAAAATGTACTTACATATATTCATCATTATCTACAAGATCCAGTAAATTAAAATTTAAAATAAATCAAAATATTGGTTTGGCAAAAATAGGGAAAGAAAAGAAAGAAATTGGGAGACTTTATTGAAAGAAGAGATCGAAAGTTACAAATTTATGTACTTTTGTGTACCTAATTTTGAAGCATTCGGTACAAATACATACGTGATGGATTTATTATTTCTTATCTTATGATATTATTATTATTTTTTCGTTCAATACTTCCAAGTTCCATATACTTTTTTCAACCATTCGATCTAACTGATCTAAATCCTAAAGCTTACTTACTATTTCTTTTTATCTACCAATATTAGAGGAAATGAGTCAAATATCTAATATCTGAATATCTAGATCATCCTAACTAGCAAATTAAAAAAAATCAGCCCAAATTTTTTTTTTTACCACGTCATGGACAATCTGGTTATAATTATCTCAACTACCACATTATAATTTTTTAACTTTAAGTAAGCTGTTAATTAACCAGCTAAGATGGACAAGCTGGTTATTTATTTATTTACTACATCAATTGGATAAACTATAAAACTAAACTGATAATTAACAGCTTACTTAAAGTTAAAGAAACCTCTTAATCCAAGAAATTGACACAGCATCAATCGTATAGATCAATACTTAATAGAAAATCTCACACAAACTGCAAAGAAATTTACATAAATAATCACAACTAGCATTTTATCCACGAACAAAAGGAATAAAGATCCTGGGAGGTATCTAGATAAGCAGTTCGAAAAAGCTTCACATGATATGTAATAATTGTATGTCTTTAATATACGGAGATGCAACTTTTGATGATAATTTGGCGTTCTTAAATCATAACAAAAAATTTTATTATCTGTAATCAAATATGTGGCATCAGCTAATTACTCGTCTTAATAACTTAATACAACACAGACCAAATGAATCCTCCCGAGCCGACCGAGAAAGAATTCATATAACGACAAATCTTAATGTGTACTTTCGACCTTTTGATGATTATTGAGGGAACATGCCAATAAAAAAGGTTATAGCAGTTCTATATACAATTTGAAATGTTATTTTAAACATAATTTATTTTCATGATGGTAATAGAATTTCACAACATCTAGTGAAGTTGATTCTCATATGGAGAAGTACAATCGGCTTAATATTTGGCTAAAGACTTATGTAAAGCAACATCTGTTCAAAGACCATATTATTTGATATTTTCTTTACAATCCAATATAATATAATGGTTTTTTTCCTCAAGGAACGTTTGTGAAAAAGTACTGTTTATAGGATTGTATTAAGGGTGTGGTTTGGTGTGGTCTAGTGTAGAAATAAACTGGCTTGAGCCGAGGTTAACCGGCTCGAGAAAGAGAGGACACGTGGTAATCAACAATGTGCACAGAACCAAAATACTAACACCAGAGCGTTGTCAAGACAAAAACACACGAAAAATGTAAGTAAAACGTCAGATATGTTTGGGGACAAGAAGATAATCTGATCAATTAAAAAATGAATCTAATTTTTATTTTATAATTTTGTTATTTTGTTGTTAATCCACCACCAATCACGGATCTCAATGTTTTGCTTGCTAAATCTCTAACCATGTTCTTATCCTTTTGACATCTTCTGAATACAAATTTATATATATAGTCAATAGAATCGAAAACTAAACTAGTTAATAATTCTTCATCAATCAATCTCTGCATAGTAAGATTCGTGTATGTCGTATATGTTTTTAGTGATCTCTCTCAATTTATGTATAGTCGAACTATCCACTTACTTGATTTCAGGAAATGAACGTATAATAATATTCTATTTGTTGTACGTTGATGGAACATATGACAGTATTTCTTTACCAATTAAAAGAAATGAAAATTATTATTACTAAGAACAACTCTTTGCTAAATATAAACAATTAATAAATTAGGTCTAACATGTTTATATATTTATAAGTACAAGATGAGTTCACATTTATAGGTCTCATGATGATGAAGGGATTTCTCGCTGAATTTTCAAATCAATACAAAATATATATACACTACACAAATGTTTTTTTTAATAAGTTTTCTTTTTTTTCGAAATGAACATATGGTCCAACTATTGACCTCTCTACCAAAGAAATGTCATCAGAGAAAATGCTTGGGAATAAAATGACATGAATTTCACATTTGAACTCTTCACCTCTGAAGGACTTCGGTACCGACAAGACCCACTTTATTGATCTTGTTCTTCGACCACTTCTATGCTTTTCCTCGTGAACGGTGAAAGCAGTCGAAGCTTTATATATTGAAGCTTAGATTTCCATTTAAAATAAATATGAACTCTCAGTCTCTAGTGACAGAAGAATCTTAGGGTATGGAGATCTCAAACTCACCATAGTGAGTGAAGAGGCCATGGCCGACGCGAAGTTGCAATAACTAGCCGGAAGAAACTCTGAACTTATTAACTTTAAATTTCTTCTGGATTTTAGCGGTGATTGTGGTATTTCCCTTTAGATCTCCTTTGAAAATGGGTAGCGGATGCATAGGTGGTGCAGGTCTTTGATAAAGTTTGAAGAAGTAAACTCTTTATTCCATACAATTGTAACTCGAAAAACTCTGATACACAGAATCCAATTGTGACAAAAAATAGAATATGAAAAGAGATCCTCTTTTTAAAGTATCAAATCCATAACTGAATCCTAACACCAAAATATTAAACGGAATTTGAGAAAAAGGCTCCAAATCCGCAGCTTTCTTCTCGGAGAATCCCTCCTTCAAGCTCAATGTGTCATCTTTTTCTCAGAAGGAGTAAGTAAACCCTCTGCTCCAGAAAGAGTCTTTGTTTCCTCCTTAGTAGCTCTTGAACCTTCTGTTAATGACAAAGTCTTTTCTTTTCTTGCTCTTTTGTTCACATAACAACGTAGAGGCATATCATTACTCCCACCGTTTGAAGATAACTTGCCCACAAGTTCGAAATCAGGAAATTGTCAAGCCAAATCCTTAACCAATACCCAACTACTTTCATATGGAGGTAAATCTTTCCAAACAACCAAAGCCTCATTGATCAGCCGAAGCAGAATATCAAGTTGCCAAGATGCTCTATGGTGATATGATAAACTTATCCAATTCATTGAGAGATCGAGGTAAAGGAGTAACCTTATAGTGTTTGCCAAGAACATGATTCAACAAGGAGACGTGAAACATCGGATTAATCACCAAAGATGTTGGAAGTTGTACTTGATAAGGCATTTCGCCAATTCTTTCTGAGACTTCAAAGGACCATAAAACTGTGATGCAAGCTTCGGACATATCCTACGAGAGACAGATTGTTGTCTATAAGGACGAAGTTTCAAAAAAATCATGTCACCAACCTGAAACTCAACGTCATGTTTATGTTTATCAGTGTTCTTCTTCATCAATGACTGAGCTCGTAAGAGATGCTTCTTGACTTGATCCAACATAGCATCATGTTCTTTAAGAGACTTCTCCATATAGTAATTCTTCATAGAACCATTCTCAAAGCGCAATAATGGAGGAGGATCACGACCATAAAGTACCTTGAAAGGCGTAGTTTGCAGAGTTGTATGAAAAGAAATGTTATACCACAATGTCGTACAATGAATGAACTTAGCCTAAGTTCTTGGATGTTCAGAAGCAACGCATCGCAAATCAGTCTCCAAACAACGATTTAAAACCTTAGTCTGGCCATCTGATTGAGGATGATAAACCGTAGAAAAATTGCGCTTTGTGTCAGCTAACTGATGACTTTCACGCCAAAAAATAGATAAGAAAGTCTTATCTTTATCTGAGACTATGGATTCTAGAACTCCATGTAATCGAATCACTTCCTTAATAAACTTAGATGCAACATCTATGGCTGTGAAAGGATACTTGAGGGTAATGAAATGAGCATAGTTACCCAAACGATCTACTACCACCAGAATCACATTCACATGCTGAGATAAAGGAAAACCTTCAATGAAATCATTGACAAATGTGACCAAACTTTATCAGGGAATATAAGAGGTTGCATGAGACCCGTTGGGCTAAGTCTGTTATACTTATGAGTTTGACAAACTAAACATTCAGCCACATACTGTTTAATATCCTTTTGCATACCATTCCATTGGAATTGTGCCTGAACACATTTCAAAGTCTTAAGAATGCCACTATGACCACCAAAAACTCCATCATAAAATTCATGAAGAAGAAGTTGTATGAAAAAAGAAACAGCATGTGTTTATAGAAGAGTGTACCATCAAACACTGAGAAAACCTTGATTTCAATTCTCCATGATTGACCAAAGCAATCAATTGCTGAATATCCACATCATTCTCAAGTTCTTCATACACTGCTTAGTAACCTCAAAACTCGAAGTTAACAAACTCCTAGATAACTTATCAGCTGCTTTATTTTTCCATACTTTTCTTGTATTCAATATTAAAGTCATATCCTAATAATTTGATCAACCACCTTTGGTAATCAACTGAAATATCACGTCATTCCAGCAAAAACTTGAAGTTGCGTTGATCAGTTCGCAATAAAAACTTTCTTCTAAACAAATAATGTTTCCATTTGAGTATGGATAACATAATGGCCATTATTCTCTTTATATCAACGTATAGCTAAAGTAAGTAATTGGGTTATGAACTTTCATTAGCACAGCTCCTAAACAAAATCCAGATGCGTCCAACTCTCCACTATAAAAGTGAGGGTAAAATCTAGTAAACTCAAAATAGATGCAGATTGCATCATCTTCTTTAAAGTATCAAAACCAATCTGAGTTTGAGGAGACCATTCAAACTTTCTTTCTTTAACAAAGCTATCAAAGGTCGAGCTAGAATCATGTAATGTGCAAATAAATCTTCTATAATATCCTGTGAGACCGAGGAAGCCACACAAACTCTTAATATTAGAGGGAGTAGGCCAATTAGTCATGCTGCTGTTTTATTGGGATCTGTTGCAACACCCTATGCCCATATAATATGTCCCAAATACTCCAAAAAGGCTGAGCAAACTCAAACTTCTTTTCATTAGCATACAGATGATGCTTTCTCAAAATTTTTAACACCATCCGAACATGCTACAAATGTTATGTCCAACAAGAAATATACACCAGAAAGTACTCAAAGAATATCAAGATGAAATGCCTTAAGTATGGGTGAAAGATGTCGTTCATCAAGCTTTGAAACATCGTTGGAGCAATGGTAAAATCGAATGGCATTACTAAGAATTCATAGTGACCATCCATCGTTTTAAACGTTGTTTTCTCAATTTCTTGTTCTCTCATCCTTATTTGATGATACCCTAATCTGAGATCAAACTTGGTGACGATACAAGCTCCTGCCAATTCATCCAATAATTGGTCAACTGCAGTAATAGGAAAATGGCCAAGTATAGTCACTCTATTAAGTGCTTTATAATCCAAACAAAACGCCAACCACCACCCATTTTCTCCACTAACAAAATAGGGCTGGAGAATAGGTTGTGATTGCGCCTTATGATACTAGACTTAAGCATGTGTGAGACCAATTCTTCTGTAACAACTTTTTGAGCATGCGGATACCTATAAGGCCTAACATTGATTGGTTCCGATCTTGGAGTGAGGTTAATAACATGCTCACAACCACGTAAAGGAGATAAGGAAGTCGGCTCAAGAAACACCTCAGAAAACTGTTGTAACAACCTTTTGAGTTAAATAGAATGAGATGAGGATTTTTCCTGACTCGTGAATATCCAACTAAGATTGATCCAAAGCTTGCATAGATTTCTTCCTCTGTTTCCCATCTGGCACAAAGTCCCGATGTAAAGCTGAAACACCTCTTAATGTAACAAACTCACCATTATACCAACAAGCCAATTCATGTAAAGTCCAATCCACTACACAACATCCTAAAGTTTACAGTCATTTAACCCAAAGTATAATGTTCGCGCTGCCAATTTCCAAAGCAATAAAGTTAGCTTGAAATTCGAAAGATGACAACATAGACTTCACTACTTTACAAACCCCTCAACTTTTCACAATAACACCATTACCCAACAACACATCATTATACAAAGAATGTGTTGGTACCAACTTCGTCTGCTTTAGAATCAATGAAGACATGAAGTTATGAGTAGCTCCACTATCCAACATAACTACCACGTCAAAATGACCCTATCTTTCCTCGTAACTTTGTTGTTGTAACTGTATCAATTCCCAAGAATGCATTCGCCAACAACTGAGAACACTTCGGTGTAAACACTATCTCTTCCTCATCCCATTCTGCAAATTGACTGTCTTTCAAAAGCAACTATGTATCTTCCAAAACAAGCATAACTTGTAGTTCTTTATTCTTGCATTTATGAGTGGGACCATAAGGTTCATCACACCGAAAACACATACCTCTTCTTCTACGATCCGCATATTCTACTGGAGACAAATCTCGATGCCCTTTTTTATTAAAAGACCCCACACTCGAATGAGTTTTGTTACCAGCAGCAGACCCCTTGTTCACAGAAGCATTCTACTTCCATGAATTATTACTCGTAAACTGCTTTCTTGAAGAATCATGTGCCCTCTTTACAAACACTTAAGTACAAGGTTCAGAACCAAGAGTTGTATTGAAAATCTGAACAATCAATGAATGTTCCATTTCCAGAACCAAGGCAATAATAACTCGTAATCCCTGAGGTTTCAACATCTTCACCACTTGATTTAGCTATGGATTAAGTCCCTTCTTGAAAATAGAAATTTTATCCTCTTGCGACAATCTTGAACTTAAAACAGTAGATCCTCAAATTTGTGAACATAATCTTTAATGGAACCAGTCTGTTGTATTGCAAAGAGTCTATCCCTAGGAGATGTATCCCTGGATTTTGCAAAATGAAGTAACAGTCTCTCACGAAAATTACTCCAATCAACAAATGAGCATCTAAAGCTTTGTAATTATACCAACTCAACACATTCTCGAACAAACTCACAAAAATCAAATCCAAAATTTGTGTCTCAGTATAATTACTAACCAAGAATACGCATCATCTCCACATAACACTAGGAAGTCAATTTTCTTCAAGACTTTTTCTCTATCACTCAACGATGCACTCACACGTTGGTCCTAAACTAATTTTGCCTCCCGAACAGGTTCTGAAACACGCGTAGGTTCGCTCATCTCTTGAAGCATTTGGAACATCTGCTCAACTCGATTTTCCAATGAATTGAGATGTTCCTTCATCTTTGTCTTCGATTGTAACAATTCCTTTGCGACATTCTTCACTTGTACGCCACCTGAGAAACCTCGATATCACCATTCACCACCGATTCAAAAGATCTTGTCGTCACTGGCATTTTGAAGCCACATCATCGCAATAACTGATAAGGTTTGAAGAAGTAAACTCATTATTCCATACAATTGTAACTTGAAAAGCTCTGATACACATAATCCAATTGTGACAAAAAATAGAGAATGAAAAGTGATCATTCACAATGAATCGAATCTCCTCTTTTTAAAGTCTTGAATCCATAATTGAATCCTAACAACCAAATGAATAAACAGATTTTAAGAAAAACACTCCAAATATGCAGCTCTCTTCTCAGAGAATCCCTCCTCCAAACTCATTGTGTCTTCTTTTTTCTCAGAAGAATGAGTAAGTAAACCCTTTGTTCCAGAAAGAGACTTTAATTCCCTTTTAGTAGCTCTCCAACCTTCTGTTAGAGATAGAGTTTTTCCTTCTCTGGCTCTTTTCCTCACATTAAAACGTAGAGGCATATCAGTCTTCTTCTTCTACGCATCGTGGGCATACTCGTTCAACTTTTATGCTTCATTTCCTTAATTTCATCACAGTAGGTAAAGCTTCTGTCATGATTTTCTATAAGAACAAGTTTTACTTTGGAGCAATTTTTGAGTTCCAGATTGATGATCCCTAGTTGAAATTTGAGCTGATATTATTTTGCATAGTTTTCGCTCGTGATTCCCTTGATTTGCTAATGTGATAACATATCTTTGAAGTGTAGATACGTAAGGAGGTGAAAGGCCATATATATTTGTGCTGCATTCCACAAATACTTAGCTAAATGTTGGCGATCTCATTCATCTCTCCTGGTAAGATTTAGCTCACTTTTTTCATATCCCATGAGTGAGATTCAGGGTCCATAAGATTTGCAACTTGCAAGCTTTGATGTTCTTCTCGTGCATGTCCAAAGGGGGCACTAAGAGGCTGCAGTAGCATCCATGGCTCCTTCCATATTGAGGTCTTAGTTCCATCTCCGATTATTTCTTAGGAGCTCTTTCCCTATGAGGATTCCTTTCCATCTATGTGAGGATGAAGATGACTTTTGGCAATCGAGGAAGTTGTTTCCTTTGACATATTGTCCCAAGAGGATTTTTGACATTAAGCATTCAGGTTTTAAGAGGATACGCCAACTTGGCTTCGCTAAAAGAGCATCATTGAAATGCTCAATATCTCTAAAATTCAGACCACCTACATTCTTCCTTTCTGATACTTTTTTCCATGATGCCAAACACATTTTCTTCTTTTCAGGAATTGCATCCCACCAAAAATAATATAGAGCTGATTGAATGTGGTTTGTGAGGCTCTTAGGAAGCTTAAAACATGATATTCAAGAGGTTGGTATTGATGTTAAATACAGACTAAAGCATGATCATCTTTCCAGCCGGTGATAATAGCTTTGACGCCTAATTTTTTGCTTGTAGTTTAACTATTTCTACAATTAGTGATACTAAGTCTTTTTTTATTCTGCCAAACAACTCATGTATGCCAAGGTATTTCCCATTCCCTCTAGTTCTTAAAATTTTGAGCTTAAATTTTACTCTATTTTGGATTGGTTTAGTGGTCTTAGCTGCGAATATGGTGCCCGACTTTTCTCTATTGATCATTTGGCATGAGGCAAGTTCGTACTATTAAAGATGTTGAGGAGTGAGCTGTAGCTTTCCTAGTCAGAATATCAAAAAAGCATGGTATGATCATCAAAGAGTGTATGATTTAACCGTAGGCTCTCTTTTGCTATTTTTATCCCTTTGAAATTTGATCCTTGTTGATCTTTTTGGCAAGTCCTGAGAAAATAGTAGAGCAGAGAATGAATATGTAAGGAGAAAGCGGGTCTCCCTCTCTGATTCCACGTTGAGGTATCACTATTCTTTCACTGATCCATTGATAAGAAAAGTGTAGGTGACTGTTGACACACACTACATAATCCAACTTATCCATTTTGGATGAAATATTAGTTTTTCAACAATTTGGATGCAGTCCCACTCAATTATGTCATATGCATTGTTTATATCTGTTTTCACCGCCATGGATGGGGTTTCCTTGCATATAAGGTCTTTAGAAAGTGTAGCACCTCGTGTGTTATGAGGATATTATCAGAGATTTCTCTTCCCGGGATGAAAGTTGATTGGTTCTCCGGTATAATGAGTTGGACAACAGGTTGAAGTTTGCAGGTAAGTATCTTTGATGTGATTTTGTAAAACACAGAGCAAAGTGCTATATGTATGTATGTTATTATTCTTCTCGGATTTGTGACCTTTGGAATGGATATTATATTTGTTCCATTGCAGTTTGCAGGTAGGATACTGGTTTGAACTTCTTATATGATTGATGGAGCAAGAGTTTTTCAGTTGGCTTGGAAGAATCCAGCTGAGAATCCATCCGGGTCAGGGTCCTTTCTTGGATAGATTAAGAAAACTGCAGATTTGATCCCTTCTGGTGTTGGCTCTTTCATTAGCTCTGCATTTATATCATCATTTGGTTTTGGTTTAATAGTGTTGATGATGACCTTTTCCTACAGCCTCCTTGTGAAGTGAAAAGATCTTGGAAATAAGAGGATATTGATTCAACTATATCATTATCCTCTTTCTTAATGGTACAGTTATCATCCTCAATGAGTGGAATATCCTTTATTTTTCTCTCCATCATTTAACCATAATTCTCTACTCCTTTGTTTCCAGATATTGTCCTCTTGCTAATATATTTCTATTAATTTTACACATATATTTGGTAATCAACCTAGCTCGCCATGTACCAGCGAGTGCACCCTACAAGTGAATCAAGCTTAAACATCAAAATTGAAGCTTGCGCATGCTGAACTCGCCAGTGTGGACTCGCCCGTACCAGTCAAGCAGCACCCACCAGCTTCATTATTTTAAACCATCTATATCGCATGCTGACTCGGATTAGGACTTTTATGTTTTTGGGATTTGTAAATACCCCTTAAATGAAAAACACAAAGAAAACTTTTAACATATCTTTGAACAAATCTTTTAATACAGCAAAGTCTTTTCTATATTTTCTCCTTGCATCTTTTCTTATTGTTTCCTAGATCTAACTTGATGAGTTAAGAATCTGAAGGAGTTAAGTCCATTTTCTTCTTCATTTTTTAATGTTCTTTCTATTTATGTCTTTTATTGCAATTTATGAGTTTGTGTTCATAACCATGAGTGAGTAGATCTCTAAGGGTCTCATGAAAAAGAGCGTAGATCTAGGTCTGATTCTAGGTTTTTAGCTTGTTTAGGTGTTTGATGTGTAGATCTAGCTTTCTGTTTGACCTTAATGCTAGTTTCATCATGATCACATGAGATTTGATTCGCTTGAGCTCTAGATCTGAGAAGTTCTAGGGTTCCAACCTTAGGTGCAGTTAGGACTAGCATTCATATCCCAAAAGATTTGTCGTTTAGGTTGTTAGTTGGCTGATTTATGAACTTGTTCATCCTGCCAATATGCTGAGAAATCTCCAAAGAGATTTGGGTTAAATCTTAGCAGGTTGAGATTTCATGTATGGCTTGTTTACCTAGTTTATGTGTTTCTTTATTATATATACTGCTTAATAGGTTGCTAAACAAGCTTAGGAACTCTTAATTGGACCAAAATCACTCACCTTCCTTCCTCATGACCCTGCTTTAGCCCTCTGATTTTCGAAGTTCATACCCCATTTTAGCTGCTTGCTCTGTTTTTCTTTATACTTTGTTTATGACATTGTTACTTGCTCTGTTTGACCTGGCCCTAAAAGTTGTTGCACTTTAACTAGATTGGTTGATTATATCCCTTGTGTTAGCACCACAATCTGGTTCGATACCTATTGTACTGTAATAGATTTGATTAACGGGGTAAAAATCTTGTTATCAAATTGTTGTTTTTGCTGTGTCTCAGGTACACACGTCAGTCTTAGGCACGCTCTACCAACTCGCCAGCCTGACCAACGAGTTCACCCTGCGATTTGATGCAAATGAGATCCAAAAGTCCTCCTGAACCACACACTCTCAATACAATCAACCTACTCGCCAGAGAGCTTAGAGCCCAGCAAACCAAGACTGCGAATCTGCTTGTTGAGGTTGTAGACATGGCTGACTCTGCATCACCTGATGACACTACGGATGGCTCATACACACCACCTCCACCCGCATCTGATTCCACCGCCTGCAACTCCACAACCAAGGTGAATCCGATATATTGAAGTTGGTGATACACTGTCATTGCACACACCGCGTCAAGGCATTAAACCCCATATTGCCAACAACAACTTTAATATTCGGAGTGGTCTGATCACTATAGTGCAGAATAACAAATTTCATGGTTTACTATCTGAAGATCCTCTAGATCATTTGGATGAGTTTGAGCGGGTATGTGGTTTAACCCGAATTAATGGAGTTTTAGAAGACGAATTCAAGCTGCGACTGTTCCCTTTCTCGTTGGGAGAATGAGCACATTTTTGGGAAAGCCACCTTCCGTAGGGGTTGATCACGACCTGGGCTGATTGCAAGCGGGTCTTCTTAGCTAAATTCTTCTCGAATTCTCGCACTGCCAAACTTCGTCATGTCATATCCAACTTCATTCAAGCTGGTACTGAAACCTTAGCTGAAGCTTGGGAGAGGTACAAAATGTACAAGTCACAGTGACCCCATCATGGTATATCTGAAGAGAGCATTATGAGTCAGTTCTACAGGGGTCTTCATTCAAGGTTGCGTATTGATGTGTCTGCATTTTAGCATGTTTTAGAGGCATTATTTAGCATGTTTTGCATTCATACTTGCAGTATTATCATGGTTTTAGGTCCTTTTAGGCTTAATTTGCATATCTAGTATTGGGCATTGCATACATTGCATAAAAGGCGGATTTCACGTACTTTTGGAGCTTATTATGAAGTATTTTGGACTGCAAGAAGACCTATGGGTGAATCGATTGGCCTAAAGTTGAAGTTCAGGATGTGATCTAGAAGATTTAGCATATCTCCATGACACTCGAACATCACTGGTTGAGTGGTTTTTCGCACCAGAACGTTGACTTTTTCGTCAGAGTTTACTTTTTTTAGGGCTTTTTGTAAAAAGGCCTATAAATACCCCCTTTATGTAATTAAGCAAACCCTAGAACGTTTTAGCCTCTTTTCTTTAAGAAAAAATATTTTTCTCCTTTTTCTTTTGTAATTTCCTTTTCTTTGAATCTTAGATCCTTGTTGATCTTTTGAGAATTCGATTTTCTGCTTTCAATCATTTTGTTCATCTCTGTTTGATCTTTCTGATGATGTTAACGGTTTACAATTCTGGTTTTATGTTCTTCATCATGAATATTGAGTAGACAAATTAGGGTTCTTGAGGAGATGGTGAGATTAAGGTAGATTTAGGGAATTCCAGACATGTTTAGGGTTGAATAGGCTTAGATCTCTTCAGTCTAAGTGTCCTTAATGCTTATTTCTTTCTTATCAATTGAAATCTGATGGTTTGGTGTTTTCCACCCAAAAGGTGTTTGTGATAATGCTTTAATGAACTTAGGTTGAGATAACTTCTCCTAGCTCAAGAGATCGACTGTCTAGGGTGTTATTAGGCTCTGTTAGGTCTGTGTTTAGTGCCTCTTGAGCCCTCTAATCGTTGGTGAGAATCAAGTCTAGTTAGGGTTTGAGAGAGGTCCCATTGCATGAGAATGAATGTGATTGTTGTGATTCATTGCCTAGAGGTCATCTAAATAGGTTGATAAACAAGTTTGGAACCCCTAAGAATGCCTTGATCGTTGATCCTTAACCTCAAGAACCCACTTTCCTTTATTGAATTTTTGACTTTTCTAGCACTCTGTTTTTCTGCGAAAACTTTGTTTCTTCATTGCTCTGTTTTCTTCGTCATTGCTCTGTTTTTAGTTGCTCTTCGTTCTGTTTTTGCGTTCTGTTTTTACTCTGTTTTACGATATGTTTTTATTCTGTTTATACAGTAATATCATTCACCATAATCATTCTGGCTTAGATTAGGTTGAGTAGATTGCATCCAAATTGAATAGTTGCTAGCCCAGATGGATTGACACCTTACTGTATTGCAACTGATTACATAACAGTATGTTATTTGATAACCGTAAAAATCTTGTTATCACGTATGCTATTGGATACAGCAGTAATGCAAACTTTCTGAATCAAGACGTCGAGGATGGTAAGAATTTGATTGAGAATTTGGCTTTAGCGGATGGCCAATATGGTGAGAACTTCGATCGTTTGGTGCGTGATACAGTAGATTCCGCATCTATGAACACGAAGGATTTGAGGGCACTGAATGATAAGATAGATAGGCTGTTGATGGTGCACCATAAGCAAGTTCGCATGGTTGGTAAGGAGACCCTAGAGGTAGAAGAGGATACACAGGTTGATGAGGTCAGTTTTCTGCAAAATCAACAAGACCAAAAGCCATGGAACAACAACTGGAAGCAAAATGCCAACCTCTCCTATAGAAGCAACAACGTGCATAAATCACAAGACCAAGTTAATCCCCCACCAGTTAAGAAAGCATGGATCTCGCGCAACCAGTACACCCACAGTTTTAGCCTGCACAAAATCCACAACAGGCACAACCCTCCCCCATTAAAGGAGTCCCCTGAGATTTTGGAGCTTCTTCAACATGTTAAGCATGGCCAAGCTACACATGCTACAGAATTTAACAGGAGGTTTGTTGAGGTTCAATAGCGGATAGACACATCACATAATGACCTTCATTGCAAGTTTGAAACTTTAAATGCCAGATTGAAGTATGTGGAGAGTCACCAAACTTCTTCTTCTGTGAAGATTACATGCCAACTTCCTGGTAAAGTTGTACAAAATCCTAAGGAATACACAGCTCAATCACTCACTCTCATGAGTGGCATACAACTACCTTCACAAGATAGTACACCAATTTGCACTGAGGACAGTGAGGTATAGGCGGGGGAGGGTAACCAAACTGCAACACGACCCTTTGAAGTTGAGCTCGCTACCCATACAGGCGAGTCGAGCTTCCTGATGCTGAAACTCATGTTGATGCACCTGTAAATGATACTACGTCTATAGATAAGCCTAAAGCACCCTTTCCAATCCGTCTAAAAAAGGATCAGTCAGCTAAGCTCAGAGAACTTTGTGATAGTTAGATGAAAGGAGTCCATTTGAAGATGTCTTTGCTAGATGCATTTGCTCTTATCCACCAGTACCAAAAATACTTAAAAGATGTCATCAAAGGGAAATTCAAAGGTGTTGAGGGTATGCTAGTTGAGTCTCATGAATGTAATGATGTAGTTGAAGCTAAAATTGTGCTATAAAATCTAGAGGATCCACGAACATTCACACTTCCATGTTCTCTAGGCCACATGACTTTCAAGAAGGGACTTTGTGACTTAGGAGCTTCTATCAAATTGATGCCTTTGAGTGTGGCTAAGAGGCTAGGCCTGAATGATTACAAATCTTGCAAACTCTCTCTGATCCTAGTTGACCGTACCAAGCGGTTCCCTCACGGCCTTCTAGAAAATTTGCCAATCAGGATTGGGGACGTGGAGGTTCCAACTGACTTCATAGTCATACAAATGGATGAGGAACCACAAGAGCCTATGCTATTGGGTAGACCATTTTTGGCATATGTTGGGGCAGTGATAGACGTTAAACAAAGGATCATCGAGTTGCACCTAGATGATGATGCAAAAATGGAATTTGACCTGAATTATGGAGATTCGATTAAGCCCACAATTAAAGGTCAACGGTTCACAATCAGTGAAGAGGTTGGCACGGTTGAGGAAAAAGAATACAAAAGAACTCTTGTTTCCCTTGAAAGACCACCTTGAAAAAGAATAGGTGAAGAATCAAGCTTACAAACTTAAAACAAGCTCACTTGAGAGGAAGTCTCATGCATATCCTTGTACGTATCCTTCAACTACTTTAAACTTTATTTTAATTTACGTTTTTAAAAGTTCTTAGCTGCTGATAATGGTTGTGTGTTCGAGTGAGTAGTTGATGCATAGGAGACATATCTTAGAGTAATATCTAATGATCCCTTATTGCAACTACACACACTCACTCGAGCACAGTGCCATCTTTTCTGTCTTCAATTTGATTTTCTGGATCAACAATTATCATTAGCTCAGCCTTTGTCTCTACTAGTTGATTATTTAGGGTTGAGTTTTTGATTAGCCTATACTAAGCCCGCATATGTTTGATCTTTTCTTCTTTTTAGACATTGTTCAGAATATGTATTGGATCAATATTGGCAAGAGAACAACCACTAGGAATTTGTTTAGGCCATAAAATAAGGGATTTTGAGTCCATTAGACGAGTTTGGCTTGAGGTCTAGACCCTTTTAAGCTTTTAGAAGGCCAATATCACTTCGTTGCTACAGTACCAACGAGTGGGGAGAATGAGTGGTGCAGAATCCAGCACAAAATATGTGGCTTTTCATGTGGTTTGGCGAGTAGGACCGGCGAGCACATTATTTTCCCATACCTATATCAGCCTTTGTCTCCCACTCAAAGCAGCATCCAGGGCTCACCATCCACTATAAATTCATAGGCCTCCTTCACTTCTTCCTCATACTTCCACATCTCTCTTTCACTAAAATCTCCTATCTCACTAAAAGTTATTCTTAACAAATTCATAAGCTTTGAATCCAGCATGAAAAATAGAATGGCTACAACAAGCCAAATAAAGAAAATGAGCAGCAGCATAAGGTCTCGACTTGTTTCAATGGCAAACAGGATACGATGGAGAGCTCGCCGTCAAGCCTTCTACGAATGGAAGCAATCTGAAGAAAGAGGGCATCCTTTGGACGACGCTATAACAACAACGAATAAGCACAAGCCTAAGAAAGGCAGAAGAAAGCTCGTCCTTACGGATTCAAGTTTGGACAAAGAAGCAACCTATGCTCAAACTCGCCCCTCTGCTTAGCGAGTTGAGCACTCAGGCGTTGATAATCATGTTGTGCCAAGAATAGACAAGGGGAATGGCATAGCTGCAGCATCTGAGAGTGAAGGTGAAACATCCAGAACTAGCCTTGAGATTATTGAGAGGAATGCGGCATGAAAATGAGGTGCACAAACGGTTGATGATGAGCAAGATGGTGAATTCTTCAAAAACCTTAGAACGTTGATCAATGATGGGTATACTGAAGACCAAGCTTTCATAATTTTAGAAGCGAATGAAACGTACCAGTGAGCTAGGGTGTCAAGGGACACGATCAGCTATGGTGAAGCATACAGAGAAATTTCACACATAGGTTTCAAGGGTACAATTTACCACCATAGGCCAACACTGAAAAAGATGGGCATAGATGGTGATGTGGATATGATATTGGAAGCTTGTGGGCTCTCCAAAATGGCGAAATGTCACAAGTATAAGTCTGCGACAATGGAATAGATGGTGAAGCATGGAGCTGGGTACATACCTTCTATGATATATGAGCATTAATATGAATTCACCTTCAAGAATATGGAGGAGCTTTATGGTTTTTCATCAGGTGTTGCAACCCTCCCCAGCATAGACGAAGAGGAGCTGAATGACGTTGACTACTCCTTTCACTTCATCAAGAAGCAAGGGAAACAGGATCAGGAACCCATCGATCAACTGTGCCAAGAGAATTATCGCCAAATTGATGTTTTGAGGTCGTCTCCAAGTCCTATAAACTCGGGTGAAATGCAGTTGTTGGATATAGCATTGACAGAGATAATTGGAGTAACTCCTAATGGAAGACAATTATTGGGTGATGACGATAACGCTGGTTTGGCTTATGTTTTAGCTAAGCAGTTTACAATCTACATGTCTAGAGCGTCGCTTCAGGCAAATAGAGACAAGCCAGAGCCCATCTGCATAGGTGGAATCATACCTCCTATCTTGACTACTTGTGGAATTAAAGTGGATGAGGCTGGAGTCATAGAGCCTAAGCTAATAAATGTTCACTCCCTCAAGGCTTCAAAGGTGTTAGCCTGGAAAGACCAAGGTGGACGGCTGCTCTATAATTTCTTCCACCCGGCAAACGATGATGCAAAGATCGCACTACCATGCAAGGAACTGAGCTCCCTAGTATCAGCCTGGAATGCAGAATTCGCACATCCGCTGCACCTCTTTGGCCAGGCTATGCAACCATTCCAGGAAGACCCCCATGATCAAGTTGTAGCTGAGGAAGCTCGGCATGAGACATACTTCTTTTAAGAATTCATTCAGCCACAGATGGGTACCCAAGCGCAAGAAGCTCACAAGCACATTGGAAAGCTACAGTAGTTGGGAAAATGGCTAATGAAAAAGGTAAAAGGACTCTCAAAGGAGAAAATAGAGTGGGCAAAGGAAAAAGAGGATCTAAGGAAGGATATGAACCATATGAAGAAACAGTTCAGCGGTGAGTTACCCCAAGGACAAGCTCAAACTGCACCAAGAAGGCACTCAGTCTCTATGGAGGAAAGTCGGGAATTAGCTAACTCAATGCCAGTTCACCACTCCTCAGCTGAAGCAAAGCTAATACAGAAGAAGAAGCCTACCAGAGAAGTAGGGTCAATGCTGAGACATCACCACTCCCAGAGCCAACTTGAAACACCTACAGGTGAGGTGAACGGCGAGCCAGCTAGTACTCCCTGCGTCAACCCAACCAGCTACACCTTTGAGGAGATGAATGCCTCCAAAGCTCACTTCTTCGATTTCTGAGGGCTTAAGACTCCATCCCCACTGTAAAATCCGCTACATCTTTTAATTTATGCTTGCATTTGTTGGTTTTATTTTTCTTAGCATACATTGTTGTTTCAGTCTGGACTCTATCCTCACATTCTTACACACGGAGTCTGTGTGATTTAAGTTTGGGGGAGGATCCAGATTGTGTTTGATGTTATTTCTATTTTCTTATTTTTCCTTTAGCATGCATTCATGTAAGTTTTCAAAAATTCAAAAAGATTTTTCATTTTTTTCTCATATATGGCATAGAAAATCAAAAACAGAGTGTTCATGCATTTCACTTAGGACTGAGTTTAGCTACATTTTGTGGGAATCATCTTGTTTAAGATAGACAATCTTGCTAGGTTGAATGGCTAGGAACCATAGTGAACTCTTAGACTTGCAGTTTTTCCCTTTCGAACGCTGATGTTTGTGTGCTCTTACTCCTTCTAATTGAATCATATTTGTCAATCTAGGGCCTATATATACATCGAACACTTTTCTTCCCTCTTTTTAGCTTGACCTATGGTTTGTGGAAAATCTCTCACTTAGCTAAAAACCGAATTAGGGGCTAAATTATTAAAATACTAGGAAGCCATAAACGAACCAGAGGTGTGTGTAAACCCGTACCTTCTCGCGCTTGTGAAAAATCCACTTTCCTAACAAAATAATTTGGTATGATGAAGCAGCTGAAACTGTGCGCAAACCCGTACTTTCTCAAGCTTGTGTAGTCTTCCCATTTGTCTCTCATGTAGTTGGTGAAGCAGCTGGGAGGAGGTGTAAACCCATCACCTTTCATGCTTGTGTATATCAACTTATATTGAGTTATTGAGCCAAATTGAATAAGTGCAGATAGTTGAAATAAATAAGAGAGAGTTACTAAAGTTTAAGTTAAGGTCTAGCTAATCTCAGAGAAGTTGAATGACAAGTTCTTTGATTTATAGTCCCTTTTAAGACTAGCATACTGTAGAAATAAGGAATCAGGTGCCAAGTGTTGGTGCAATTAAATTGTGGTCTTTCCAAGGGGATAGGGGCTAACTTGTGGATTTATGTGAGCTTCTAGGTGAGTTGATTGTTAGAGGCTGGATATTCCCTGTGTATGCACCTCTCTTCCTTCTTAGTTCATTGCACTTACTTGAGGCCAAGTAAGAACTAAGTTTGGGGGAGTTGATATGTTCACATTTTGATCACTTTAGCAGCATATTTTTGGTAGATTTGCATCCTCATTCATAGTATTTTATGAAATTTAGAGTCACTTAGGAGCATTTTTGCATACATCATGCATTTGGAGACACTTAAGTGCAAAAGAGCTGGATTTGGAGCATTTTGAGGTAAAATTGTCCTAAAGATTGCAAAGCTGAGCGTAAGGCGTAGTGTCTGAACTAAAGACCTTGAAAGTTGAAGGTTGCATAGGCTCAACCACTCCAGCTCGCCAGAACCCCTGCGAATGCAGCCTAAATTTGAAGCAGCTCGCCAGAAACCCTGCGAGTGCAGCCTAAATTCTGAAGGCTCCAGCTCGCTAGTACCCCTGCGAGTGTAGCCTAAATTCTAAAGCGTGAAGGCTCTAGCTCGCATGTACCAGGGAGTGCACCCTAAAAGTGAATCAAGCTTAAACATCAAAACTGAAGCTTAAGCATGCTGAAATCACAAGTGTGGACTCGCTCGTACCAATCAAGTAGCACCCACCAGCTTCATTATTGTAAATCGTACCAGTCACATGCTGATTCGAATTAATGCTTTTATGTTTTGGGGATCTATAAATACCTCTTAAGCGAAAAATACAAAGAAAACTTTTAACATATCTTTAAACAAATCTTTTAATACAGCAAAGTTTTTTCTCTCTTTTCTCCTTGCATCTTTTCTTATTGTTTCTGAGATCTAGCTTGATGTATGATACAACAAGTTTTAACCCTATATCCTACTGCAAGTACACAGCAAACGAAATAGTATTTAGGGATCGAATCCACGGAGAACCGAGTTACGCTATCGATTTCTATCGAGTTGCAAGCTATATCGATCAAATAAGAGAAGTGAATTCTAACAACTTAGATATGAATGTAATCAAATAATTAAAGCACTCGGATTTCAGGTATTCATTCGAGAGTTAGAATTCATGTCGGGGAAACTATTCAGAAACTACTCTAATCTTATTCTCGGATTGAACATGAATAAAGGTAAACCAACTCTCGTTGAATCTACCCCTCTATCAATAACCTAAAGGTCCTAACTCTCGTTGGTTTCAGATTACAAATAGGCTTTATCGTTTGGGTTCAATTACCCACAATCCAACCTAGCATCAACTCTCGTTGGTAGTGAAAGGAATTGCTCTTCTAATCTAGTTCTGGCTCTTAATAATCTTCTGGAAGGTTAACAACCTAAAATCATTGACTAGGTGATCATGCTAATCTATGCATTAGATTCGAGTATTAGAAGGAGAATCATCTACTAATCAATCATATTTGTTCCCCAACAGTGAATTCTAAAACCCTAGAATCTCTAAATCTGATCTAAGATCTACTCTGACATTGAACGATGAATAAAGCAAATCATGATGAACTGAAACTGAGATTGCATAAAGAAATAATAAAGAGGATTCAGAAATTCTTCTAAGGTGTGAAGAGATCTTCTTCCTAGCTTACAAACTCTCAAAAAACTGTAAAATTTCGTTCCTAGAAGATAAAAAACGACTTCCTCAAAAGAATAGGAAAAAGAGTATTTATATGGCCCAAAACAGGAGTACAAAATCGCGAAATTAGGTTTCTGCGAAAGGCTAGGATCGATCGAGCAATGGGTGCTCGATCGATCTCCTGGATAATGAGTCGATCTTCTCAGAGACTAGGTCGTTCTTCAGATCGTGCGCATCATCCTTTGAGATCAATGATCGATCGATCATTGGTAGATCGATCGGTCATTCCTTTCCTGGAGAATGCCGAAAAAATGCTTCAAACCCCTCCAATGTTCCATCTTCAAACATGATTCCAACTCTGAATGTTTTTGACCTGAAATCTCAATAAAATATAGACAAATTTCCCAGATATAATTGTAATAATGAGCTCAAAACCGACAAAATATGAGTAACATCAATGTGTTAAGAATCTGAAGGAGTTAAGTTCATCACATGTGTTAGATCTAGCTAGTTTCATCATGATCATATGAGATTTGATTCGCTTGAGCTCTAGATCTGAGAAGTTCTAGGGTTCCAACCTTAGGTGCAGTTAGGACTAGCATTCATATCCCAAAAGATTGGTCGTTTAGGTTGTTAGTTGGCTGATTTATGAACTTGTTCATCCTGCCAATCTGCTGAGAAATCTCCAAAGAGATTTGGGTTAGATCTCAGCAGGTTGAGATTTCATGTTCATGAGAATGGCTTGTTTACCTAGTTTCTGTGTTTCCCCGCCGTAAATCCTGCTTAATAGGTTGCTAAACAAGCTTAATAACTCTTAGTCGGACCAAAATCACTGACCTTTCTTCCTCATGACCCTGCTTTAGCCCTCTGATTTTCGAAGTTCATACCCTGTTTTAGCTGATTGCTCTGTTTTTCTTTATCCTCTGTTTCTGCCATTGTTACTTACTCTGTTTGACCTAACCCTAAAAATTGTTGCACTTGAACTAGATTGGTTTATCATATCCCTTGTGTTAGCACCACACTTTGGTTCGATACCTATTGTACTGAAATAGATTTGATTAACGAGGTAAAAATCTTGTTATCAAATTTGTGTCATTGCCAAATAAGTGTTTTGTGCTACATATTGGATCTTAGAACAGTCTGGGATCAAGTTTTTCTTGTTTTTGTTGTTTTTGTTGTGTTTCAGGTACACACGTCAGTCTCACTCGTCAGTCTTAGGCACACTCTACCAAATCGCCAGCCTGATCAACAAGTTCACCCTACGATTTGATGCAAACAAGATCCAAAGGTCCTCCCCAACTACACAAATCTCTCAATACAATCAACCTACTCGCCAGAGAGCTTATCATTGAAGTCCCATGTAAAGATCCAGGGACGTTCTCTGGGGATGACCATATTAGTTATTTTTTCCCACACTTTTATTCTTTTCAGCGCATTAGGTTTTTCATAGATAAAAGTTGCATAAAATATTTTGTCTTCGTACTTTACCCTTGTATCAATGAAGTTCTCGCAGTGGGATATGATTTCCACTGAGATATCTTGTTTCCATAGGAGAGCCAAACTCCCTCCTTTGTCTTTAAGAGGCACAAGAAACGAGCTATCATATCCTATCCATGCAATAACTTTTGATATGTAAACTCGTAGGGTTTTTTAATTTAAATAGGAACATAAAGTTTGAATGGTATTTGAGCCTTATGTCCCGGAGATGTCAAATTGTAAAGAGAACCATTCTAGCTGCTAACGGTGAAGGAAACTTTTTTATTGGATTTTGACAATCCATCAAATTAGATTTTTTTTTGAGACTTTTTTTTGGTGAATTTTTCTAAGTAAAAAGAAAGTTAAGTTTATTTTCGTGAGTAGCTCTCGAATGTTATAGTAATTACTAAATACTATATACTAATTAATCCAGGATCTAGTCTAGTGGCAGACGGTAAGTCCACTTAGGGTAGTGCATTTGCATAACCCGGAATCGAGTCTCCATACTTGCATTATGTAGGAATTTGGCTATTAGGCCGGTCAGTTGTGGCCCAATATAATTTGCCGTTGACAAAAAAAAACTATATACTAATTAACAGCATGTCTTTTTCTATTTTTTATATGGAATTTTGAATATGAAATTACAGATTTGTACAAATATCTAAATTTAGGCTTTTGGAAGAACCGAAAGGTAAAGCCCAGTTAGTTTGCAAGAGCCTGAAAACAACCGTCACACTAATGGTTAAAGAAAAAAGCCCACTAAGACTTATATAATGAAATATCTCTTTGGACTTAATAAATACGCATCCTCTTAGGGTTTACAAAAAGAGAAAAGAAGAATCTCTAAACTTTTCTTTTACTGATTTCTCTCCTTTTGCGATTACTCAGATTTCATTTCCATAAGGAGAATTCTGCATTCTCAAAGATTCTCTAGCTCTGGTTTGTGTTTACGCAGCCCTGGTTTGAATCTCAGGTACGTTTCCTTCTACCTTTTGTTTTTGGATTCGTTTTAGTTTCATTGGGCATATCTAGATCTCCTGCGTTTACGTTTCTGCGTATTCAGAATCCGTTTTTGTTTTGTCAAGATCGCCCTTTTTCGGTTTTCTTCATCGAAAATTGCTTCCTCTGTGTTTGAACTGGGCTCTGTTCTTTCGTAAGCAGCTTTGGTTTCTGTAAAATATTGATTTCTAGTTGAATTCATTGTATCGGGAATCAATACGCTTCAATTCACATCGAATCCCTTGAATTATGTGCCCTTATAACTCTATTTTCGTTCTCGTATGTCTTCAGGTTAAAAGTGCTCAGTTACTATTTTAGAAATTCCTGTTGTGCCTTTTCAGATAATAAGCTCTAATTGTACACTCACAGATAGGCGACTTCACTGAGGAAAGTGTAACTCTCGATCTGTGAATCAATTTCGAAAAGCAAGAAAAGATGGGAAGTAGAGGTAATCGTGTGGGAGAAAGATGGAATCAGATGAGTTTTGAAGAGAAATCAAACGTGATTAAGGAAGAGATCAAAAGGGTTACTAAATTGCCTTCAAACAGTGTGTATGCAGTTCATCGTTTCAAGGTTCTCAACAAAATCAACGAGCTTTTATCTGTGCAAAGAACATTGGACCAAGAGAAAGAGTTAGAATTACTCTTCACACAACTCTCCCTGTAAACTTCCAGCCAACCTCCGTTTTGATTCTTTAGGGATATGTGTTTGAGTTAAGGTTCCTCTATAAGAAATTGTACAGAAAATAGCCTTAGCTTTTCTCTAGCTTGGAAATCGAAGCAACAATTAACCCTATGTCTTCTTCTATATTTACTTTACTTGTATGGAATTTCCAAAATAAATTTTGGCTTTTGAAAAATAACCATCACAGTTTATGGTTCAAGAGAAAGCCCACTAAGACTTGTACCGGGGAAATTAACAATTAAAAGCAAATTCGTGTAATACTGGTTATTAAACCGAATTGAATTGAATAGATACGCCTGGCCGTTCTGGTTGGGGGATTTTGGATTTTTAGTTATATTGATTTATGATCTATTTGGGTATTTCTATTTTTTTGGTATTTATGTATAAATCTATATAAAAAATTAAAATAAGTAAAAATTTAATATAAATAAATTTAAAAAACCAAAATTTAATAAAAATATTTTGGGTATCCATTCGTTCTTAATTGGTTTCTATTCGAATTTGTTATCTCTTTTTTGGAACAATTTCGGTTCGGATTTAATGTCCACGCCTATGAATAGAGGAGATTATGTTTGGTTTAAGTTAAACCGATATCACTGATCAGAGTTAGTAATTAAAACAGAAACCCTTAAATCTTCACGAACTTTTCCATTGCTGTTGCTATTTTTACACTCTCCAAAAATGCCTTTCTCTTTCTTCTCCCGCAAGAAACCTTCTCGTAGATTCGATGAATTCTACACCGATTGGTCCAAAACCCTTACCGAAAACTGTCTTCCTCTCCTTCGTCAATCTCTTTCATCCGCCGCTTCTGCCTCCGTCCTCTCCTCCAACGTCGATCTCGTCCTCCGTCACCTCGTCTTGTACTACGAAACTCTAGATCTCGCCGACGATCACAACACCATTCCTTACCTTCTCCGTTTCTCTTCCTCGGCGATATTCATCCTTATCTTCTCACCACTCTCCTCCGATCATTCATCGATCGTGAGAATCAAGACTTCGATGATGAAGACCTAACTCTGGATCTTGTCAACAAACCAATGAAGATTGTGACGGCGTGGAAATATCCATCAGACGAGTTGGTTCAAATAATCGATCAGATTGAGTGCACGATGAGGCTTATGGTTCCTGGTTTAGTGGATCGGATGAGGAAAGAGAAGCTTCGTGGCTCGAGTTTCAGAGAATTGGGTCTCTTCGTATCAATCAGGGAAGAAGAAGAAGCTCGCTGCTTCAGCTTCAGTGGATGAAACAGCTAAGGAAGAAATGGAGGAGCTTATGAGTATCTTCGTTGATGCTAATCGTGTAAGGAAAAGTGTAGTCATGGACATTGTTGCAGCTACGAGTGAGCATCAAACCGCTCTGTTTCTAGAAGGTCTATGTCAGTTTCTCGTTGGGTTTAAAGATCAGGTTCTTCTTCAAGATTTCTCTCTCTCTCTC